>BCLH01001122.1:59611-102024 GCA_001602315.1 Zoysia pacifica | reverse complement strand
AAAAAAAAAACTTCTTGTCCAACAAAAAGACAGTACTTGGTTCAAAAGATGAACTCATGATTAGAAAACCAGTATAAACAAAGATCAGATTTGGTAGCAATCGCTGGATTTCCACATGCGATGGGTACATTTAAGATTTATAATTCATCTTTGTTTATACATTTTAGCACGTTTTAGCGTCTGGTCTGCAAAGGGAGCACGAGTTTACGAGTTGAAAGAGTCTACGAGAAGAATTACTGGAGAGGTTAGTGCCTTCTGAGTCTACCAGAAGAAAAAGTCCGAGTTGTAGTTTCTCAATTGGAGGTTAGAATAGTATATGGGACCTCCCAATTTCGTTCTGTTCAACTAAACGGAACGAGCAAGCAGCTCTTGGGAGACAGGATAGGGATATAACGTTTGCTTATGCTACTGATTACTAATATGATACTACGCACGGTGCAGAGCAAATAATTTTAAAAAATTGAGAAAAAATGGGGGAGAAAATAACAAACCCTATAGCCAGTCCGGCGGCGGTGGTGCCTCATCGCGGCGGGCGGCCGACCTGCCGTGAAAATCTTCAGCCCTACCCCTCCGCGGAGTGCCCTGCCCGACAGAGGTCAACGCCGCCGCGAGACACGTACCTCCAATGCTTTCTCGTCCGGCATCGGTCCGCAGAGCCGTTGCCGCGCTGCCGGATGCCATGGGCTGACGCTCGTCCGTCTGACGAGCGTCGGGGACATGTGGGACGCGGCAGAGGTCTCGCCGGCGCTCGTCAGATGGACGAGAGTCAGGCGATCTCCATGCCGCCTCGCCTTGCCTTCTTTTGCCAACCTGAGCTCTCCGCCAGGCGCCAGCGGTGGATTTGGGGGCGCCCGTTGGTTCGTCCAGGTCCTCCAGGACTGGTATCCCGAATCCTGACGCCAGACACGCTAGCAAAACAGTTTTGAGGGTTACGTTTTCTGTTTTTTTAAGTTGATGCCGTCATCAATTTTGATTATTTATTTTATTAAAAAATAGTTTAAATGTGTAAAATTTTAAATTGTGATTCAAATAACTCTAATGATAAATTAATTTATAATAAAATATATAATATTTATTATTTTTTAATAAAATAAATAGTAAATTAATGTTAAAATCAACGACGACATCAATTTAAAAACAGATAAAGTATATTTTTCATTTTCTTTCATTTCTTCAAGGAAATTCTGGAACCACAATGTACAGTATAAAAGAGTCTCTTACATTATGTGCAGAATAATAAACGCTCTGAAAGTACACATCAATCCATTCTCGTCGTGGCGTTCAGCTTATGAACCTGAATGATTTAATATGCATGTTTGTAGTTCTGTGTGAAAATTTGATACCTGTCTCAAATGCGAATTGAGATTCGTATCTGCGATAGTCTCGACAGTCGACTGCTGAGGATGCTAGTCTATCAAATGCAAGTGTCAAAAGCTAGAGAAGTAATAAGGTCACCATATTCTTTATTCTCAAAAGCATAGAAACGCAGGATTTTCATGCAAAGCGTGTTGTCGTTATAAATGACAGGATTAAGCAATTGTCTATTTTATTTTAACCTGAATCAAATAAAGAAACTATAATACGAATGACATAGCAGATCGATCCACACTAATGCACACACAAAGAAACAATAAAAAAGTAAAAAAAAAATGCTAATTTCATCGTTGCAAGCTCGCTGATAACATGAACTCTTCCTCCAAACTGTAATGCCGACTGACACAGTTATCAGCTGCTCCGTCATTTCCCTCTCGATGAAATATTGGTAAGTTCAGTTCAGGCAGCTCCTCTTCTGTTCCAGAAATAGTCATATTACTCTCTGAACCTTGGAGAACATGGAGAAGTCTCATCTCCACATTCCGCATCGTCGGCCTGTCCTCTCCCTTCGACCTCAAGCACATTGCTGCTATCGCAGCCACTTCTTCGACCTCCTCTCCTCCCTGTTCAACCACCTGCTCATCTAGTATCTCGGTCAGCTGACCTTGATTCAGTGACCTGACGAAATGTGCAACGAGGCCAACACCACCGAACGATAACACAGTCGGCTTCGTTCTTGTCAGCAACTCAACAAGCACAACTCCATAGCTGTAAACATCACTTTTATCAGTCAACCGTCCCGTGTGGCAGTACTCGGGATCCAGATACCCATGTGTTCCTTGTATGGTGCGCGTGTCCACAGCCGACTGTTCGATCGGCATCCCTCTCGACGCCCCAAAGTCTGAGACCTTGGCTGTCAGACGATCGTCAAGCAGTATGTTGGCCGTCTTGACGTCCCTGTGCACCACTGATGTCGAAGCAGCTGAGTGAAGGTAGGCCAGAGAACCGGCAACTTCGACGGCGATTCGCAGCCGGTCTTTCCATGGCAACGGGCTTCGAGTAGTGTCGACATGGAGATGGGCATGCAAGGTTCCATTTGGAATGAACTCGTAGACCAGCAATGGGACTTCGGTCTCGAGGCAGCATCCGAAAAGCTTCACCACGTTCCTGTGGTTGATCTGTGAGAGGATGGCGACTTCGTTCACGAACTCGTCGATCTCTCTTTGGACTGCAATTTTTGATTTCTTGATGGCGACGACGCGCTGGTCTGTCAGTATGCCTTTGTAGACTGTGCCGTGGCCTCCCCCGCCCAGGATGCGAGTGGCGTCGAATTTGTTTGTTGCCTTCTCAAGGTCTTCCAACTTAAAAATCATCCTTTCCGCGATGTCTTTATCGACCAGTTGTTGAAGTAGTAGCCCACGGTTCTGCTTGAAGAAATGGTCTCTCAGTTTTCGGGCTTTGCGAATCTTGAGTCTTTTTGCTGCAAAAATGGCGGCGCCTACTAGAAGCAGCAGGAACATACTGATGCCAACCCCCATGGCAAAATATACTCCTGTGGAAATATATTGATTCAAAAATCTCAATCTTGAAACCTTATACTCATGCAAAAAAATTAAGAATTACTCCATAGAACTTACCAGCTGGGATGTTCATTCGAGAGTTTCTGCACCCACGTCGAACGTAAGGGTTGCCATCGTATCCTTCGTTGCAGCGGCACACGTAACCTTTGGCGCTGCTCAAGGAGTTCACGCACTCGCTGTTCTTGCTGACGCAGCCAGAGTCGGGGCGCTTCGCCGCCTCACACGACGAGTTGTTCAGCGTCCAGTCCAGGACGGCCGGGATCACCAGCGCGCTCGCGTTCCTGGAGGAGAGAAGCCACAGCTTGACAGGGACAACGTTCTCCCTGTCGCGCCCCCACTCCCGCTCCACCGCGAACACGCTCGCGCCGGGCGCCACCCACTCCGGCCGGGCCGTGGCGTTCTCCGCCAGCCAGGTGAACTTGACGCTGAAGGAAGTCAAGCCCGCCGGTACGGGCACCTCGCAGCAGCCGACGCCGTCGCAAGGTCCGTGCCGGAGCTTCCGCTGCTTGGCGCCGGGGCAGAGCGGCGCGCACGAACCGAACACGACGTCTCGTTGCCGCGGCGGCGGCACCGCTCTCCGCTCGACGGCGACCTGGAAGCCGCAGCCCACGACGACGAGGCTGTTCTGCGCGGCGGAGAGCACGTACGACGACCAGATGTCGGCCGGGAGGAGGTTTATCTCTGTGCTGCTCGTCGTGGTGGTCCAGGCGGCGAAGGACCAGACCGTGCTGCGGACGCGCACCGTGCTGTTCCGGATGGATATCGACAGCACCTCCGGACCGGCGGCGCTCCCCAGGAAGGGCTTGGGCGGTTGGGACGCGCGGTTGCAGGCGACGTTGAAGCCCGTCCGGTGGCAGCCGTTGCTCGTGCCGAACGGGTACGGCACGTCGACGGCGCCGCAGTTGCTCTCGCAGCCGTCCAAGGCAATGTTCGCTGCCGCCGAAAAAGTCATGGCGGCCGCGGCGAGCCGCATCAGCAGCAGTGGCACGACCAGGTAGCTATGGCCATGCATTGTTCGTAGTGAACGGCGTTGTTCCTTGGAACACCAGCAGCGAGCGATCTTGTGGTGGGCAGCATGCAGTGCGCGCGCAAGGTTGCAGGTATATGGAGGTAGCTTAACATTGCAGTGTCGTGCCGCTTCAAAGTCCACCATCAGTTCGTTGATTTTTTGCCTCGAGGTTAACCGGCAGGTGAGACCGTAATCGGTGAGAAATATAAATTACAGTGCTCGTCAAAAGTTACAGATAAATTACAGTGCTAGTGACTAGCAGGTCGGCACGAAATGCTTAATTACACCTGCGTAGACATGTTCCAAGATTTGGGCAGAAGCAATTGTTTTTCTCCGAACAAGCAACTGCTGCTGAATGGATTCCTCGTATGCACACGATGACGCAGTAGTTGAAATTTCACTGCAATCTTTTGACATCAGGATTGCGTTCGATTACCAGTGCAGTGGCTGAAGATTTCAGAAGTCTTGGACATGTTCAATTTCACACCTGCCAACTTCATAGAATGTAAATGGAAGAGATTAATTTATGGTTGTCATACATAAACATTTCATAATTAATCTCCACAAAAAAAAACAAATTTCAAAGTGATGCAACGTAAAATACTGAATGGCAGATGGCGACGCAGTCAGCCAGAACCAGTTTCAACGTAAAATACTGAAAGAAAATACTGTCCATCGTGTACTTAAGTACTTCTGTATCTATTGTGCTGCTCTGAATATCTTGCATATCTTGAACAATTTTTGAAGTTTGGGTGCCGTTCATTGTCCAAGAACATCACGCCAAGGCGACTTGACTCAATTGCATACAACAAGAATGCTCGTCAGTAGTGACTTCATGTACTTGGATATGATCCAGGCTATAATCAACCAGACTAGCGTATGGCCAATGAAGGGAAGACGTGTCTTTAGTTTCTCCTCCTGATCCTTTCTTGAAGATTGCCCAGAATCAGAAACCGGCAAAAAGTTTGTCTGTTGCAGAAGTCCAAACTTCTGTAAACTCCAGTTGTAATCTGGGCTATCCTCAGCCTGCAGCCGGCAGAGGCAACAAGAAGTTTCTGTTTCAAACTAGTAGGAGTAACCAACAAGCTTATTCCTCTTCAGACCTTGCTATCATCACCATAACAGGCACCTTAGTTTCCAAGGCTCTGCGCGAACCTAGGGCATTCAGAACAGACATCTTAGTTTCCAAGGATCATCAATATACTACTCAATACGCATGGCCTCTTGGTTCTTGGCCATAAATACATGTTGCCACACAAGAAAAGGTGATAAAAATTTTCACCCACAGAGTTGTTCACCCTCTTCCGCCACAGAGTAGAAAAAACAATGCGTTCAGAGTGCTGTTATTCCTGCCCTCTCAAGTTGACCTGGGACAGAATGACGCCCAGCTGCCTGCAGAAGCAAGGTCGACACGGCGAAACCCTCGCTGCCGTAACCGAAACGAGGCAGCTCACCCTGGAGGAAATTCTGTACCCACCATCGACGCCGGCTCGACGGAGCTCGCCGAAGGTGTGCCCGATGACCCACCTGGACTTCTCGTCGCCCGGCTCCGAGAGCGACGAATCGCCTGCCGTCGACCGGAGCGCGTCCGTGTCCATCGTCAGCCGCGCGGCGTCCGTGACGAGCCGGAGCAGCAGCGTGTGCCGCAGGGTGAGCTTCAGGTCCCCGGACGCGTCTGACGTGTTCGTCATCCCGGCGCGAAGCGACTCCGATGACGAGGACGACGATGATGATGATTCGAGCGACGCTGAGGCAAGCGGGAGGAACCCGTGCCGAGAGGATGCAGCGTGCTACAGCAAGCCGAACGGCTGGCGGCAACGGCTGCAACTGAAAGACAGGAAGAGGGGGGCGACCGGCGGCGTCGGCGTAGCGTAGGGGTTCCGCGCGAGGACAGAAACGAGTCTGAGATTGACTAGCCACTAGCCAGTAGCCACTCGGATCCATGAAACTTTGCAGGGTGTTTGTGTTTCCTCGCAGCACTTCACTTATTCTTTTTTTTTTTAAGAAAGAAGCGCTTCTCTTCTGTCTTCTCTGCATCCGTCCAGATTTCTGGACCTTCTGGGGCCGATTTCGGTGGAGTTCCAGCCACGGCACAAGCGCAGGCAGGACCTTTGTACCACGGCCCATCTGCTAAAATGGGACGAGACCAGCGTGCTGGGCCGGTGAAGGGAGCGCAGCGCCGCGCCCAGGTATACTCAGCCGGCCCAGTACCACTTCCATTCCTAGCGCTTCCTTTTCCCTTTTTTATACAACAACAACAAAAGAAAAAAAAAAGAGGTGACAAGTACCTTTCAGCCATGGCGCCCTGGTTTGAAGTTACCCGCCCGTGCACGTGAACTAGGGACACGGACACCAGCCGCCAGGAGGAGGCGACGCTGACATGTTCCATTGTTCCTCCTCTCCTCACGAGCACACGGACGCGCCGCCTCGAGCAACGTCCAACATCCATCGATCCACACATCAGCAAAATCCAGATCATCTTCCCCGGCACTTTGCACACCTCCAAGCCAGGCCACCGAGACGCGGACAGGGAAACAGACCGCTCCCTTCCATTCCACCGATGACACTCGCTTGCAGAGCTCTCCGCTCTCGGACAAGCAAAACAAGACAGCAAACGCCCGCGCGTACTCAGCTGCCCGACCGTGATCCGCACCGGTACGGGCGCGCCGTGGCGTGGCGCTGGTCACCCGCTCCGCGCCGTGCGAAACCGGACGAGACGACGCACCGTCTCCCTCGCGGTGTTGGCCGCGCCCCCTTGTCGAGGGAATATCTCTCCGCTCTCGTGTCCCGTCAGGCATCAGTTGATCGGTGCCTGCCTTCTCGCAGCGATGTGACGGGGGACGCGGCGTTTTCGGGGATCTCTTGTCCAATCGACGGGACTACGAGCGCCGCGCGCGCCCCTGCCTTTCCAGGCCGTGCATGCACCGCGAGTCAAGGGTTCGGTGCGGTGGAACACCACCACCACGGTCCTGGTCATTGTGGGGGGCGCGCTCGACAACCGCAGCATGCCGCCGCACTGCTCGGTGCACGCTCGTTAGCACCGGTGCTCTGCAGACTACTTTTGTGTCGAATTACTCCTAACTAATAACGACCACTGCAACAGCAACTGTAACAGTGATTTAAAATGCAGAAATTTTACAGAAATCAGTTCAATTTTACATTAAAAAAATAAAAAAATTGAAAAAATCTCTCCGTTCCACGCGAGGCCTTAACTCTTTTTCTTTTATTTCCATCTCTTTCTGAACTAAAAAAATGGTGTTTTTGATGTACAAGTAGACGGCCTCTTAGTTCTCCCATCCACTAAACTGTCGGCTGCCTAACTAACTCGGCAAATCATTTTCCAGTTAAGTACTCACTCCGTTTTTTAATTGATGTACCTGTTGATTTTTAAATTCAACTTTAATTATTCATTTTATTCAAAAAATTTACTCAAATGTGTAAAATTTTAAGTTGTGATTCAAATAACTTTAATGATAAATCAAATTATATCAAAATATATGAAATTTATTAAAAAATTTTGAATAAAACGAATAGCCAAAGTTAAATTTAAATAAAAAAGAGGGAGTAACTATTACTAATCAGGGGAAAAAGCAGCGGCGGCATGGCATGTAAAGTGTCTTTTTTCCACGCCTAAACTCAAGGCTTTTAAAAAACAGAAATCGCACTGGCCCGAAAGTGATATCATGTTGAGTGAGTGAGTGAAGCGACATGGGCGAAAGAACAAAAAGCCTTTGCTTTTCACTATTGGTCTGGCGAAGGCAGGAAGTCGAAGTGGCCTACCATTTTCTAGTACAGTTTTTGACAGGTTTTCGTAAACATTTTAGCGGTATTTGATCAAACACAATTAAGCTGATGACGAGCAGACAAGTCTAGTTAGTGATGTTTGGGCTTTGGCAAACAAAGATGTCCAGGACAAGACGCCACGCATCCGCGAGAGAGAATTTGAGCTGCTGCTCTGGATCGAACGCCGATGAGAAACGCGATGGGTCCAGGAAACCCGGCCTAGAACTAGTGTAAACGTCGAGCCTGAGGTCTCGCTCGCCCAAACAATTTCTTACGGCGCTGTCATCGGCGCGTGATCCAAAAGTCAAAACCGGCAGCTCAAGGACAGCCACACGGGTAGTAGTAGCATGCCTTGGTCGATTAAATAACGGTGATCAAGATAGGCAGCGACGCCATCGTCGCGCCTTAATTAGTGCGTAATGGCGATCCACGTTTCGTCCTGCGTATACTACTATTTCTCGTCATAAACTTGGTCGGGGAGTGTCCACGAATCCCGAGGTTAGCAATGCTACAATTGCAGGTTTGATCTTTGATCGAAATTGAAAGATGGACGCCATTTCAGGTTTCTGAAGCTACTGTATTTTAGTTGCTGCAATTGTGTGAAGAACTGCACCAGACTCGCACGTACGACGTTATACGAAAAACTGAAGGTCTAGAAGCTTATTTTGCGTAGGACAAGCTCAGAAAGAGGTTTCTTAAACGGGAGAGGTTCAGGTAAGTCGGGTGACTTGACCGGTCAAAAAGTATTACAGGGACTAACAGCAAAAGGGAAGGTTTGAACAGTTGTGATGTCAACTTGATATTGACAGGGATGTGATAGAACATGAAGAGGAGAAAGAAATACTAGTACTAGTAGCATATCTGCATCGATATTAATTTTTCTGTGTTTAGCAGTGTCTGTTAGGGCAGAAACAAAATCTTGGCGCATATAATGAAGCTAGCTGTATTGCACCATCAAAATACTCGAAACAAACAAGACGAGCACCTCGTATATAATCCGCTTCACGAATAAATCTGAAAATTAGGTCTCACCAATCACTGCTCAATCATGGAAGCTACTCTATCTCGTAACAGAAAACAAAGTGCAGGGCAGCTGGTCCATGGACAAGACTTTGAGAGTCTGAAGACTACACGCTAAAGGCATCTAAAAGACAAAAAAAAGTGCTTGCATAATGTTTGCTCAGTTATTCCTGAAAGAACAAGACATCTCTAAGCCTGCCCGTCACTGCACAAATCTGTTCAGGAGCGTTCTATAGATCTTGTTCTGCAGAGGTGATGATATGCTTGGTACTGAAAAGTGAATGGAATGTGTTATGCATAAGCACGAATTATTTTGCACGGATGATGAAGCGAACAGTAAATGCATTGCAAATTGCAATACGAATCCGAACAGGATAGAGAAGAGAAAAGAGACGGGGAGTGGTTGTCAGAACTTCAGTTTCTGAAGGCAATAATGGCTCAAGAACATTCTATGTCAAATGCGTATGCAGCGATTAGACTTGTACGCTGTAACATTGCACTGATCAAGCTTCATGATAAAGGATGACTTTACACATAGACATAAAATTCATATGACCATCGGTCATCGATATTTAAGCGAGCTACCATTGTTGGAGGAAAGAAGCTAATTAATCAACAACGAAAACAACAAATAACCGAGGTGAGGAAAGCGAAAACAAGTCTGAATTGAGAAAAATGCCTGGCTTTCCCGCATGCCAAAAATCTGCGCCATGAATGGCTTCTTCTTCGCCAGAACTCTCCTCAATCCATTGAGCCGCTGCTTTGCGCGACGAGCTCCATGGCTTCGCTCCGAAGAAGAACAGAGAAGGCGACGAAGAGGTCACCGCACCGGCCGCGCCGGGACGGCGGGCAAGGACCGGCGCTGAGGAGAAGATGGCCGGTTGCAGGGGATGGTGGCATTGGCATCCTCCTCATCCTTCGTCATGTCCGAGTGAGCTGCTAACTCGGGACGAAGCAACAAAGCGTTTGTGTTGGAGGGGTAGAAAGAGGAAGGTTTCTCTGCTAGATGCAAGTGCAGCACTTCATTAGAATACCGAGTGAAGGTTTTTAAACGCACATAAATCAGCAAGGCTCACACCAGGATCTTTTGTGCTTGCATACATGTAACCCACCAGCGACCTAAATAATTTGGACCTTTTTTATTTTCGCACGTGTAGGCCTTCTTCGGAATGCAAGAACTTTTTCTGTTTTCTGCATTTTTTCTGTGATTTTTTTGCATTCCAAAGGAAGTCGTAGTTTTTTTCACATGTTTCTTTTTCCTTGGGTTAAATAATACTACATACTGCATCATAAGAAATCCTGATTCAAGTTTCTGAGTCCTGAGACTCAACACATTAGGCCATGTCTGATCAAAGTCGCAAGGATTAATTTGAAGGATTAATTTGATGGATGCCACTAAATTTTTTAAAATTTGGAATATGTCATCCACTTGTAGGATACCATAGTTTTCAATGATTCAAGAGGGGCAAGGCTTTATATTTAAGGCAGATTTTGTGGTAGACCAATAAATGTGACTGTATATTTGCATGGATCTTGATGAGTAAATGATTCTTTTACTTTTTAAGAGGTAAAAGCTCTTTCGTAATTATTAATTATTATAATATTTATTTTGAAAAGAAATTAATAAAGTATGGAAAGTGATGCATATACAGTTTCCATGTTGGCATATATAGTTTTCATATTAGCTGAGGTGATTATATTTCATATTTTTCTCTTTTTTTTATTTTTTAAAATTTAACGGCTCGGATTGATTTCATTTTTTACCTCTTATGAGGTAAAAAAAAGAGGTCGGTCTACCTTAGCAAACCTCTTATATTATATAATTTAATTCTTCATTGTGAATTTTACCTCGATCCTAATAAAATGCAAATTGTCACATTTCATGTATAAATGTTACTCGTAGTTTTACCTGTTCTTTTTTAGAAATCAATTTCCTAGAAATTTTGTTGGTAACAATTGTTACTTCAATTTCCAAAGATTGTAAAAAGATTTAAAAAAGGCAGCAACGAAAACAAAAAAAAATTGATATCATTTAAAATCGCAACCCCAAAGACCTTGCACGTCGCTTCAACTAGCTCATCTGTGGTATTATTCTACCCACACCTGCAACGGGTTTGGTTTGAGACACTCGGAAGATCAAACTCAAGAAAAGAGAGACAAGGAAGAAGATAGTTCCCACAATAAATCGAGGGAGAAGCGAGCTTCCTGGCTTTTTGATTCGTTGATCAAAGGAGAAGGTAGGGGATCCAAAAGTTGAAAACAAAACCTTTTTCCCATGCTGCCATGGGTCCACTCCATCTTTGCCACAGTGACAGGAGGTACACGGTTTTCTCTTTTGCCGTTGGGTTTATTGTCTCATTGAATACCAACGGTGACTTTTATTTATTTTGCCCTTCAAATCTCAGTCTGAGAAAATTTAAACCACGGAACAGGTGATGTCGACTTACTAAATCCACCTTGCATGTGCCATCTAGCAATAGCCTCAGAAGCGTAGGAATTTCACAGAAATTATACAGAAATATGAATCAGTTCAATTTAAAAAAAAAATATATAGAAAATAGATAAAAAAAATTCTATGTTCCTAAGGCCTAAAACTCAACTGTTGTTTTCCTATAAACCGTGCACCCATTGTGCAAAGTGTGCGCGAGCTCACCTTCTGGTGATGGTGAGCGTTTCAAACCGCTCACCTGAGAAATGAGAAAGAGATAAAGTGAGGAAGTCCGGCAAAGCCCAAAAGGAACAGCTCTGCAGGTCCACCATGCACCGCACTACCACCGGGTGTAAGCGGTGGCAGGCCTACGGCCACGGGCACTTTGACATCCAACACCGGGGCCACAGCCCTCTGCGCCGCATCACGTGCAGCGTCGGCCACCACGGCTTTTGGGCGTTCGCACGTGCGGGTCTCCGCGGCCGGAGCCGGCCGTCGGGCGTTCAAGGGACCGAGCCCCACGACATCGGCCCGGCTCTTCCACCGATGGCGCCCACCCACCGAAGCAACGCCCGTCCGTCCACGAGCTTCGCTTCTGCTTCTATTACCACGCGCGCGTCCATCCCGATGGTGGCGTCCAGCGTGCCCTTGTCGCCGTTCCCACGGAGCTACTCGCGGGCTGTGCCTGTAAGCCTGGTAGGGAGTAGGGACTACGGAGGATATCGGTGGCGTTCAGAGGCACTGGAACTGGAAGTCCAGTTTATCTACAACGTGAAAAATGTTAGACCACAATCCTCGTTGTACCTGTGTAAGGCAGTAGGAGGTCATGTTTCCACCTCAGGTAACTTTTGAGTGATATTTAGATTTTTTTTCAGTTTTCACTAAAAATATGCAGCCGTCCTAAAGACCTTAAACACTGGATCATCCAGATAAAAAAAATGTGTGTTCTGCATTTGAGTTGCAGAATGAAATCCAAGGTATTGCTCATATAGAAATAGCGGTCCACAGGAATGTCATCCAAATCATTCTCTCGTTGCCACAAGCTCACAGCAATCATGTCCACAGTAACATGTCTTCAGCACACATTTCCGTGATCAAACAATTATGTTAAGAATAGCTTTACCAAAGATTGCATCTAGGGATGAATATTTATATTAGATGTGGATTCACGGGTCACCCAATTTCATCCCTATTTGCAGCACACATCCTCAGCATACTCTAAAGCCGGCCGTAGAACATTAGTACCTATACACAGCAACACTAATACAGTACTATCAGATGTTTTAGGGAAAAAAAAAACACTATCACAGGCAGGTCAGACACAAGCAAAAGAGGGCATCATTTCTTTGACCAATCTTGCTCGTCGATCTATCCAGATGACGGTGGCCGTGGACAGATGGCTTGGTGGCCCATGCCTTCGGAGCAAAACTGATGAGAAGTGTACCGCGAGGGCAGCCTAGGGAAGGTACTGCTTCGTGGCATATTTCCAGCATGCCTGACCGCTGGTGGTGAATCCTCCGTCTCACCACTCCAAGAGTCTTCAGGTGTCAGCGTTGGTGGAGTGCACACCGTCTTTTGATATCGCATAGCAACTGAAGGTCTGCCTACAGGAGGTGCATCCCTCAGCTCTTTGATAAGAAAACCAGCTGCAGGCTTCTCCATAAGTGGTGAGTCTTCCAGCCTCCAGTACTGAACTCCAGCTTGAGGTCTGCCTGGCGATGGTAATGGTAAGTCTCCCGGTAGATGATATGGACCCCACGCTGATGTTATCTCGTCACAATCAGCAGAAGCAGTTGATTTATCTGCAGCTGCACTTTCAGCAGCATTACAGGCTTGTGGACCAGAGTTCCCATGCTCTGAGATAGATGAAATTTGATCTTGTCTTTGACAATTAGCCATGTCTGCCAATGAGATGCTCATGTCAGATTCAGCGCATGTTTCTGAATGATGCTGCTGAGCCGGATAACTCCGTCCTGGGGTTTCATAGTTACAGGGCTGCCGCGATCGACCATTAGTATCATTCCAGCAGTCCCCTGGAGAATTCGTGGCATCATGGAATGTGTCTGCCAGCAACTGATCAATAAAAGAGCCATGGATGGCTGAACACCCAGTCTCATCATCCATTTCCACATGTCCTGTGACCTCGCTTTGCAAGCCAACAATGGATGCACTTTCGCTAGGGAGGTGCTTCATTGATTTCGCAATCTCCAAGTGCCTCTCAGACCAATCACTACGACTCCACAGAGAGAGTGGAGGAGGCGACACGTTCCATTGCTCCATCACCTTGTTATCAGCATCAAAGGATCCAGGCAGATAGAATGACTGCAGAATTTTACAACAGAAATTGTCAATAAAAATAAAATACAATATATGTTTTATTTTGATACCATTAACAAGCAAACTAGTTCGAATATGTACCAGCTATTTTTTTTCCCTAGCAACAAACTAGAAATAGAGGGAGTAGCTAATATTACGAATACATCATGTATTCAATGAGATTCCAGAAATACCTTTCCAGAGAGCTGATTAGAATCCTCCCATATTAGCTCATATGGTGGGTATTTCTTATTCAACCTATCCAACAGCAAGTATGAAATGGTATTAGATATTAGCCACATCCAAAAAAAAATGCAGAGAGAAAAACCTGAACCTTTCAGTTTCCTTAGGAACAATAAGTATTATCAACTTTGGTTTGAAAGTCAGGGCTTTGTTTATGAACTGGTTTGCAAGGGAAGATTTCAACCCAAAAGGAGGATTTAATCCCATGATCTGTGGACAAAAGGTGGAAATATCAAAAACAGAGATTATGTCGCCAACAGTGGGCAACATAATGGCTGTGATAATACCAGTCGGCATCCTGAGGGCAATTCATCAGGTTGAACAGTCATCCAGTCTCTTCTCTCAAAACAGAAATCATTCTAGCAAAAATGAAAATATGTTTTACTTTTCAGCTGTGCTAGATCACATTTAACAGATAAAGCTCCGAAAGGGAGTAGCCAAAGGCATAAGCTTCCTGCTCTGGCCATCTCTGATCTGTAGCTTAATCACAACATCATAGATGGCTGACTCACCATTTGTTCAATATATTAAAGAAACAATCAAACAAAGAAAATGAGGAAGTTAGCAGAAAAGGAGGAATTGACATGTAGAATACCTTTGGCTGAATGAGATCAAAATTTTTATAGAAGCAATTTTTCCCAGAAGCTTCTAACTTTTCCTTCAATAATAAGCTAAAATCATTTGAACCACAGCAAAAATCAACAACCTGAGACGAAAAATAACAATTGACAGCACAATAAGCTTCATTACAAGTGTCATTTTAATCATCACTTATTTTGTCCAGTTTAGACTCTGACCCCAAAAGAATTAATAAAGCAAATTTTTAAAAGCGTATGAAATGAACGGAGATAGAAAATTAGAAATACAGGATGTTTATGTTTCCATGAGAATCAAAATAGTTTGTGGCATTCAACAAACAGTTAGTACATGCTATACTATTTGCAATGAAAGAGAGGCACGGTGATTTAACCTACATGACCTCTTGACTCTAATGGAAAGGTGCAGGCTATCAAGCAAGACATTCAACCAATATATATACCTATTACATTATTTGCAATGAGAAAGAGGCATGGTGATTAAAGAACAAACATGTGGCCACAATATTTCAATGCTGTTTATTGTGAACTGAACTTATATATAAAGGTTCCTTTTCCCTTAGACCACCGGGAGGAGAATTTTTTAGGTAGGTGGGTATCAAACCCTGTTGACCAGGATAACACTCAAAAGAAATTCAACTGTGTATGTGCAGTGAGCACTAAGATTCATGCCCAGGTGAGTGGCCTCCTCGATTCCACCAACACTCCTATAGCTCAGTCCTCAGCTATTGCAAAGTTTGAATTGGATATTCCTATTTTTTAATAAAGTAATTCTTGGGACGTATCCTGACTCCAGAGGCAACAACTTTCACAGAAGTATCAAATTTATCACATACAGTATTTTTTTTCTTTTACCAGAAAAGTTTTCTTTGAATAAATGAACTGAGAGAAAGTGAATTATGCATATCCATGACCAAAAAAAAACAATTATACAAGAATGGGGTTACAATGTGGCACATAACCTAAGCAAATTCATCAAAGCACTATCCTATATAACAAAAACTAGAGCAGCCAAACTACATGATCAAATATGAGCAGATATTTACCGTGTCACCGCTTTGTATATACCACTGCAGCTTATCGACAATCTGTGTGTATTTAACGAAAGCTGTTTAGTAACACAAAATAAGAGTATATAATAAAGTTAACAAGCATATGAGTAACCAGTAAATAAATTTGCCATGAATTCTCCAGCATTTTATTTAGGAGGGAATAAGTACACTTCAACCCATCACCTATTGAACATCATCTACAGAACTTAGCCCCCTCATAACTCGTATCTGAAAGTAGATATTCTGCCTCCTGAATAATGTGGAAAGTCTAAATAACCCCCTTGAGCAGTTTTAGGAGGTTTTCACCACACAGTTATGCTGAAAGTGCATCTAGAATCCTTTGTGGTTTTGGGATGAATTATGATAAACAATGTAAGCATTTGATGGCTCTTTGTGAGTATATGTGCAGGGACTAAAGTCTATGGATGATTATTGAACCCCAAAAAGGAAGAGAAAATTGTTGGCTCTTTGGCTCTGGTGGTTTTAGTATTTATATCTTTTTTAGTCATAGGACCACTGTACTATCAAGAGAGGTTCAGTATTTTCTGTCTTGAAAATGGTAAAGTGCTCAAACTTTTCTCTTTCATTGTCAATCTAAATTATCTATGTTTGGTCACTGGCTCCGAACTTGTCCACCCAATGACTGGACTCCAGAGAGGGAGCACGCAGTCCCTTTGAACTTATCCGAGTGTTCGGACTTGTCTGCCACCGGACATGTCCGGCCTAGCTGCGGACTTCAGAGAATTGTTCCTCCAGCAGAGCCGGACTAGTCCGCTTCTACGGACTAGTCCGGGCCCGAACTTGTCCATCAAGGCCTGCGGACTCTAGAGTTGGCGCACCCTTTATTCTCCGAACTTGTCCGCCAGCGGATCGGACGGACTCTAGAGCGATTACACCACGGCCTAACCGGACTTGTCTGTTCGGTCGGACTAGTCTGCTAGCGAACTTGTCCGTGCCCTCTGCGGACTCCAAAGAGA
Source organism: Zoysia pacifica (assembly GCA_001602315.1). Taxonomy (NCBI): domain Eukaryota; kingdom Viridiplantae; phylum Streptophyta; class Magnoliopsida; order Poales; family Poaceae; genus Zoysia; species Zoysia pacifica. Next base: position 85,706 of record BCLH01001122.1, on the reverse strand, counting down.
AAATCATGTTACCGTTAAGCCAAATGTCCGGACTTGTCTGGACCTGTGAACTAGTCCGCTCCTGACATTTTTGTAAAGTCATCCTTGATTGATCTATATAATCCCCCTTCCTCCCACGTTTTAGGGTTACCAAAAGCTTTCACATCTTTTCAAATTGCGCCCTGAGACCCTCTGAGATCCACCTCTCCTCCTCCACTCGTTCTTCATTGAATCTCCTAGGGTTTTGATTGAAAGAAGAGGAGATTGTGAGTCTTTCATCTCTTTCATCCGTTTTGAGCACTTGATCTTTCATTGCAGGACTTATTACTTTTAGAAATTCGTCTATTAGACGGCTAGGTGTCGCTCGGAATCCATAAGCCTATTGTGGTGAGATCCGAGAGGTTTGTATCACCCTCTCTCGATTTAGTGAAAAACCAAGTTGATCTTTGTGGTCACTTGGAGAGGTTTAGGGTTAGAGTGCAACCCGGTCCTTTGTGGACTACTCAACAGAGACGTAGGCTTCTGTGTGGAGCTGAACTTGGGTCAAAAATCCTTGTGTCTCGCGTCTCCTTTTGGGGTTTGTGTTTGATCTATTTTTCCGCTGCGATTAGCGGACTTATCCGCAAGGACCGGACTTGTCCGCTAACAAGTCCGACTGACCGGACTATTCCTCCCTCTGTTTTTCTGATCAATTTGTTTTTAAGTGTCGATTTGCAAGTCGTTGCCTATTCACCCCCCCCCCTCTAGGCAACTTTTATATGCGAGTTCAAAAACCATGATTTTCCTGAATAGCTCAACATGGTTATCATGACAATAACAATAACAAGTGGCATCATGCTGCTTCCTAACGAAATGTCAAAAGAAAAAAAGGACAACTGCAGATAATCATGCCTTGTTTCAAGTGCTAACAACTGTAGCTACCTGCTGAAGCTTGTCCAGTTTGGTGAAGTGGCGCCCATAAGATGTATATCGCATGCCATGAAGAAATGGTGCAAGAAATACACTCAGTTTGTTCTGCAAGTAGCAGATTATGTTATCATGGATATCTAACTTGCCAAAAAAAAAAAAAGCTTCAAGTCATGATACTAGTGTATGTCATAATACAGAACCATGGAATATTTTCCAAGTATCGGGATTCAAAAGCTAAAGAGACATTACTTCGCTACTCCTGCCGTCCCGTTTTATAAGTCGTTTTAGAGCTGGGCACAGGAATAAAGAAAAGTGGAAAAGGTGGGATATTCTAAAAAACGAGGAGGAGAGAGATAAAGTGGACATGTATTGGGAAGGGGAAAAGATGTCTCAAGAAGTGAGAATGACTTATAATTTGGGAAGGGAGTAGTATATAGACGACATCTGCCACTATATTTTCTTAAAATATGTAGTAAACCATATTGCATAAGAAAACGAAGGAAGAAAGTTTCATAATTACCTTCCACTTTGCAAGTTGAGAAAGATCACTAGGTGCACAGACAGTTTTAGCCTCTTCTATGCATGCACCATTTTCTAACATATGCAGAGCAGCTTTAACAGCCTGAAAGGAAAACAAATAAGAACCACCCAATAGATACAGTTCGTTCAAGAAAACACAGCAGAGTACCTCAACAGATCTTTCCACTTTTCCCAGTGTAATCTTATCAGCATCCTGCGTAAATTGTACATATGTAGATGGTACCACTAGCCTTTTTTGTACGTCCTCAATTGTTATATCAGCTGACACCTTTTGCGCAAACTCATAAATTCTGGATATAAGCATGATCTTAGTGCAGGCAAATTGTGTATGGTACAGGAAGGAAGCAGCATTATCAAAAAAACAATATATAAACAACTACTGGAGAGAGTTATCTGATATTGAAACTGAGAGTTATCTGATATTGAAACTGCCAGGCAAAAGGACAACTAACGGCACATTTGTAACACAGCTAAACATAATTTATTATTTTTCAGTGTAGTACAATTCATACCCACTGTTAAGGGAATAATAGTTATATAGGAATCCTATTGTTAGAGTCCTTTAATATAAAACAAAGGGCAGCCCAGTGCACGTAGCTCACATTTGCACAGGGTCCAAGGAACGGTACGACCACTTTGGGTCTTTTGTGCACAGACTTTCCCTGCATTTCTGCAAGAGGTTGTTTCCAAGACTCAAATCCGTGACAGGATTTACATCAGCATTACAATAGGACTCCTACATGACTACTATTCCCTTAACACCCACGACAAGCATAAAATAATAAGATAGCTCCCAGCATATTAAGTTTTGCCAAACACCATCTTAGAACCATCAAAATAAGCATGAAGACATCCAAGTGTCTTTAAAGCACATTAACTCTCTTATTGAACATAAAACAATACTCCCTCCGTCCCGATTTAAATGTCATTCTAGCTCTGGACATAGGAATTAAGAGATGAAAAAGATGGAATATACTAAAAACGAGGAGAGATGGAGATAGAGATGCATTTGTAAGAGAAAGTTGTATTGGGAAGTGAGAAAGACTATTAAATCGAGACAAATGGAAGAAGCTAGAATACAGACAAAATGGGAGAGAGAAGATTTTAATAAACTCCCAATGCACAACGCTTAGTATACAGCTGATATAGAAAGAGTTATCAGTGGAAACTACAAAAATCCGCTGTTCTCAGAGATATCTGCTACAGTAATAGAGTAGCTGATTCTGTTTGTATGCATAAACATTATTAGGGTAAAAAGTAAACTTAAAAATAACTGGAACTAAAAAAAGAAAAGAGGATAGTAGTTAGCTATAGAATTACCTCATTTCAGTGTTTCTGTCAATCTCGGGAAATGAGCTAAATGGGAGAGTTGACATAACTATTGGTTTTTCCATAACTCCTGTTTTTTGTCCAGACTCAGGTACTTTCCTCCTTTTATTTACCAAATTGTTTAATGAAGCATGCTTCACAGTACAAGATCTTTTAACACTGGGCACTGGGACATTAGGATGCTTCTCAATCCTGGACACTGGGACATAAGGATGCTTGTCAATCTGTAGTACTTTCATGTTTTTCTTTTTTATTCCATTTACATGATTGAGGGGTTTTCTGATATTAGCAGGATCATTAGATTCATCAGGAAATTTAATATGATTCCTTGCAGCTGTTCTAAGTTCTGGATCAATATCATGTTTCCTGGCCAGAAAATAACATCAAGTCAGAAAATTTTGTTAACAATTAGCTAATCCAATATACGGAAGGCAGCAAATCATACAAGCAATATATCAATATACGATTGTTGGGAAGAAGATCTTCCCATGCCCTTTGGAAAAAAAATTGACCATTCTCAGTGAAATCCTCAAAGGCAATTTTCCTGTGAACATGATTCAGTAGAAATAAAAAATAAATAAATTAAGGAATGATACAACACTTAATGAAAAAAAAGAAATGGAACAAGTGCTACATGCCTTGGTAAACATCTTCTATGATACGACTTCGGGCACCGTCGACAAACAGCAAACTGCAGGTCTGCTACATCTTTGTCTTCACCATACTTGCAAATATCACATTTGTGGACTGGACATGCAAATTTCGCCCCATTGGCTATCTTTGCTGTATAATCAGTTACTTTGATATCATTTTCAGGGAAGAGTAACTGAGCAACACACTTGGCATGATAGAAGTGACCACAAGTCACTGAAGCACAAGGAAACACCTGCATAGTGATGTGATGCAACACATGGAATACAAGTCACTATACCAGCTTTTACAACAACAATACAAAAGTTATCAGCAAATGAGGTTCAACGAATTTCCAAGAATATATTTGGTAATTCAAGAAAAAAATATATATATATTTGGCAAAAGGAATTAACCTCAGGAGGATCAGTTTTAGCTGAACCCAACTTTCCACAAGCAAAACATTGATATCTTTCATGCTCACAATTTTTGCACATAAATACTTTCATTGCCTGACGATAAGAAAAATTTTTCATCGAAGGATAGCCAAAATTAGTTGATAAAATGCAGTTTGTCAAGTTAACAAGATTGATATCAGACAAGAGTGGAAGTATAAAGATATATACATTGAACTGAAGCCTAGTGTACCCTAAGGTTTGACAACCTTCACCAGAATCTTTTGTAGCATGAAATGACCTCAGACACCTGCCTTCACAGCTGCAAGATATATAGAAGAACACAACATGAATCACAAACAATTTATAAACATAACAAAGACGTTATTAACTTCATAGCGGAAGATTGTCCGAGGGTGTAAGATACAAACACAACTATAAGTACAATGTTTTCTCTCTCAAAATTACAGATGACAACAGACAGAACACCAAACCCTGGTCGTAGCCGGTGAAAACCAAACCTAATCAGATTAAATACAAACAGAATGCATGTAACAGATAACAAAAAAGAAATACATAAGGGGTTCAAACAAAACAAAGCATTGTTCAATGAAACCAAATTTCTTGAGTTCTCATGCATAAATCCACAACAACAACAAAAAACTAATGATTGATAAGCCATTCTTTCCAAAATATATCTTTGTGTTATTGCAACATTAACTCCTAAAAAGTACGCTTTTAACAAATAAACATATTTGGTAAGCTTTTTTCATTATGTTCCCTTTTTATCATTGTTATACCACCAGTTCTCTATTTGACCATAAAAATTTTGACTATAAGGCAGTCTAACAACAGTTCACAAGTCTGGTACTAGATATTATGCTAAAATACAAACTGAACCAAATAAAGAGCACTCTGAATAGTTGTCTTATCCTTGCAGGAAATGCATAATGGTCAAATGCGGGTGGTGGGAGCATGGTTCAGGTTCAAATAAGACAAGTTTGCACACACCTTGCAATTTCACCTCCATTATCACACAAGCAGCAAACTAGATCAACATTCTCTCCATCAGCATTCTCAGCCATATCCTCAGTGGTCAAGGATTAGAAATTCTTCTTTGAACCTTTTGCTTTTTCTAAACTTGTCCAAGCATTAAAAAAAAAAAAGAAGTTACTCAGCGCATTTTGAAATTAGCAGGGGCTCGTTTCTTAACTCGGATTTTGGGACCAGGGTAATAGTATCCAGATTTGTGTAAATACATTCTTTGCTAAATAAACTAGAGACAACAGAAATGAGTGCTAATTAGAACAACTTCAACGTCCAAATTGGAACATCAACTTAAGAACCAAAACACCAACCCTGAAACGGAGCAAACTTCGCTACTCCCTTCGTTCACAAATATAAGTCATTCTAGTATTCAAAATTTGTTCCTCAATATACGTCATTCTCATCTCTTAATAAACTTTTCTCTCTTTCCAATACATTTTCTCTCTTCCCAATAAATTTCTATCTCTGTCTTTTTTCTCCTCTTCATCCTCGTTTTCTGTGTACCGTAATTTTTCACTTTTTTTTAATTCCCATGCCAGAGCACTTATAATGCTCTTATAAAAGTGAGTAACATTTTTCTAAAGCAAAAAAAAAATTATTATAGCAGTACAACCCATAACTTCTTGCACTCAATTTTACGCCAACTTTATCAACAAAAAATATACAAAGAGGGAAAGTGTTGGCTCCCAAGGAAAAAAAACAGAGAAATGCCCACCCCCAGATGTTATAACAAAGTTGATACGGAGGGGACAAAACTAGGAATGTTACAACCAATTTTTTATTTGAAGCGCATAAATGCAGTAAGGTACATGTGGCCGTTGCAGTATTATCCACGGCCACGGGTCACGATCCCCACTAAACTAGGCATTCCCTGAGAAACCTTCCGAAAACGAAACGACGCCCCCGGGAAATACTGCAATCCTCTACAGTTTGAAAAACCTCAAGAAAGGGAAGCGGCGCCCGGCAGCGAGGTCCGTGCCGCTCGTGCAGGCGTGACATAGAACTTCGAGGCGGAAATCGCAGCGAAGCCGGAACTAGCGATGAGCGGCGGGCGGCGGCGGCGATCGAATTCCCTGGCACCATCCGCAACACCAAGCAAGCAAAATTACTAGCGCGCGCAGGGATTTACTCCTATATAAAATCAACCCCACAGCAATCGCCCTAAACAGAGAATCGATGTTACAAATCGCTACGTACAGAACAGAATCAACCCCCCCCCCAAATAAACCACTCGAAAATTCACAACAAATGCGCGGGCTAAAACCCAACCCACCACAAACCCCTACCAAAAATACCGCAAAACACAAGCATTTCACACCAATTTGTCCCAGGAAGCGCCGCGACCAAACTGGAACAAACCGATCGCAACCGCACCAAACTTGCAGGAACCAGAGCAAACAGGCACCCCGAAACACCAGAAATGCGACACTCCAAAACCCCCACAAAAACGAAGCACCGGCATTGCCCACCAATCTCACGGCGAAATCACCAGGAACAAAAACATCAACCAAACGATTGCTTCAGAGTATTCGAACCAAAACCCGAAGCGAACCGCAGGCAACCCGCCCCGCCGGTGTCGCCGAGCACGCGTACCTCACGAAGCCGCGCGGTTCAAGCAGCCGCACGCCTGACCTCGCGGCAGAAACCTGTCTCCAGAACCGGCTCCGATCCCAGGGAGCAGGTAAAACCCTGCCGAACGAAAAGCCCTCCTTACGGTGAACTCGCGCTCCGAGCAGGAGAAAGCAATATGAGCCTGTCACCGACTCTTCTGTGAGAGCGAGGAGGCGGAATGGGAAGGAAGAGAAGCGGCGCAGGAAACGTCACGTCGTGTTTTGCACTCGACCCCTCTCCTGCCCACCACCTTCGCAAAATCACCCGCTGAGCACACCATTATTACACTGAGTTGTAGGGCCATGTAACAAGTCCGAAGTGAACCCACATGTCAGAGAACGTGGGGTGGGGAAGTGGGATGCATGGCTCCGCTTCTCGCGAGGAGGCGCGCCGCGTGATCGTGCTAGCGCAGCCTTCCATGCCTGCATGCCGCAGTGAATACGGGCCGTGTGATAGGAGGAAAATCTTTTGACGCGATTCTGTCTGGGCACCTGCTGCCTCTGACACGCGTGGCCCGGCCGGACTCGGCCCGCCGGACTAGGTTAAGCAACGGTGCAGATTTCGTTGGACGTTAGTTCGGACGGCGGAGATAGGGGCACGGAAATTACCGCGAGGATTTACTGTTCTCTTTGGTCTTTTCCCATCAGAAAATACAGCAGCTTTTTTCCTCTGCTAGGATCATGGTCTGCCAATGGCGCAGGGCCGTAACCGCAAGGTTCACAACGGGCGCGCCACAGCGGTGGCCTAAAGTTTGTTCAGCGGAACAAGCTTCGTTCTGATCAAATAAAGCCAGTCAACTCTTGTTATGCGGCAAAGATTTTGATCAAAGATGGCATGGATGATCAGATTCGGTGGCAGATAATACTACTGGAGTATTCTCTCTCTTCACTGGGCATTTGAAGCTTCACTTATTTGTTCAACAATAGTAATATTTGAGGTGTGTGAATGAAATAAATAAGTGATAGTTGGATGAGTAAAATTTTTTTTATTAAAAAGTGAGGGTATTGTAATTTTTTTATAATATTATTATTTTGCATTGGGAAGCGTAGGAACTCTGTATTATTGGACGGAGGGAATACCTGTTAAGGCTCCGTTGGCATTGCAGTTGGCAAAAAGCATTAGTACTCTATTTATTTTTTATTATAAGAATATTTGTAGAGTAGTTTAATTGACACTAGCATCTTTTGGATCTGCTACAACATAAATCAGATTTTTTTTTCAAAATCTTGCATTATACGTTTCGCATTAAAAAAAGAGAGAAGAAGATAGGGTTTCAATTTACAAACACAACCCCTCACACAACCTAAGAACAAACGGCCTAAGGACTACTTATTCACAAGCTGCAACCAATTGATCAAACCGGCCTTGCTCCGGAGCATTGTTTACTCTAAAGCTTTGCTTGCAACCACATGCGGTAGAGAATGACCATGCCTGAAAATATGTGCATTCCATTCCAACCAAAGCATCCATAACACAAGGACCGTCAAAGAAAATGAACTAAAAATTGTGAAAATCGTATCGAATTAAGATCGAACTGAAATTTTATTTATTTTTGAACTAAATTTGGTAAGAGCCAAAATAATTTGTGAAAGGATCCGCGAGCCGAGCCCTTTTAACATCTATATAGCCACCATAGCATGACAAGGTCCTCTAAGTCAAAGCTCAACATGTGCCAACCGAAACGCCGTAAGGCACGAAACCACACCTCTCGACTGAAAAACGCAGTTGAGTAGGAGATGATCAATCATTTCTGTCTCTTAGCTGCATAGCGCACATAAATCAGATTTAAACAGTAACAAAAAAAATCATATGACAAGATTCCACAGAAACAGTAGAAAATGACATGGAAATTCATGGTGTAAAGGCACTTAGACCTCTTTGGAAAAGAGGAAGAAATTTCATGTTTTTCTACGAAATTTAACTTTTTCATTTGAAATTTTTGTGCCTATAAAATTCGTGTTGGGAATTTGGGATCAACTGAAAGTATGTCATCGGCTCATACCATTAGTTACCGTCAATAAACCTTGTACTTGGCCCAGACCATCGGAGCAGAGAATCCGGTTGGATACTAGCAAATTCGTACAGCTAGCTAGAGAACTAGTACGGCCCATGCTGAAACAGACCTTCAGGTCCGCCCCACGAGAAACCGGCCCACTTGCTTATTCCAAGTTTCCAACGGCCTGTCGGCCCTGTCCACAACCTCGCCTTCATCGTCGTTTCCTTCGGCAAGGACTCCTCCCATGCGCCGGCGACCGAGCGGAAGGCCACAGTGATTGCAACCAGAGAACACAGGTCCGCACCCTACTCCACCTCACCACCGCACCAGCATCACTTCCCCCCTTCGCTCCACAGTCCCGCCCCAAATCGCTCCAAAGTCCACATCAGCTCGCTCGATCAATGTCCCTCCCTTCGAACTATCCCCATTCAAGGCTGTTCAGTCAGCAAGCCACCATTTGTAACATGCCTTTAGCCAATTACGGGCGTTCAGGGATTAGTGCTTCTGCAGAACACAAAAGCCGAAGAAACTAGGGAGGATTTCATGGCTGCAAGGTGTTGCAGGGATCAGAATTGACCTCATGGATGCAGGCTTCAAGCATGCTGAGACAGGAACTGATTGATGGGGGGCAGGGACAGGCGCATGCTGAAAAGGTTCGACCGAGGAAGACGCAGAGCCGTAAACTAATATTTGAGGTATGAAAGGCTTCATGTTTACAAATATGCTCCCTTGCCGAAACAAACAAAAAATTGCTCCTAGGCTTCATGTTTTCGCATGGAGAATCACGTGTTCCTAGGCTTATTTTCTGAAGACTAGAAATAACAGCAGACATCATATACTTGCACTTCCTTCTCTTCCTGATCAACCCACCAAAGAAAGTAAACAACCACTCTTGCTCATCTCCATGCTGTCATGTAAGCCCCTTTGGACAGACCGACATGAGGTAACTGGTACGAACTAAGAAAGGCAGGCTTAAAGAATTGTATGCTGAATGCACACTGCTATAAGCTAGTCAGTTTTTTTAGTAGCGTCCTGTGAACTAGTTCAATGTTTCATATCATCTTCCTGCCTTAAGTATAAAATAATTTCTGCATACATGCATCGAATTAAGTATCAACAACGATTGACCATAGAAGCATTGATGCAAATACTCAACATCTCATTCCTAACACAATGCCTAGTATATGTCCAAAGAATGAATCCAGAAATAACACATATAAATTAAGCAGGGGACAACTGACCCTGTGCTTGAACACGTCAGAAACTCTCACCACAAGAGCATCATCAGGCCACTCGAGACAGCAAGGACCAAGTAATTGGCAATGCCAACACCAACTTGGTATGAAGAATTCTTCTCCTCTGCTTTTGCCTTTGCGCTCGCTGATTTCGCTGACTTCGGGCTGGGAGCAATGTCAGATGCCTTGGCCTCTGGGGCAGGAGCTGGGGCTGGGGCGAGTGGGGGTTCGCTCTTGAAGATTTGCATTGGCAGGAGAACCTTGTCGACCTCGTACACTGCAACCGGGTACGTTGATAACACGCTGCTGCTGATCTTTGGGTTCGACCACATCGACTTCACATGAATGCTGCCCATATTGTCGGTGAAGTTGAGCGTGTACTGTGAACCAGCAAAACTGGACACAGGGTTTTGGCTGCTCAGCTTGTTGAACTCTGCCAGGGAGTAGAACTTGGGTAATGCGTGATACAGGATGAGGGACTTGAGCTGGTCTTTGGTGAGATTAGCAAATGTTGTCTCCTTGAGGGCAGCGAAGGCAGAGTCCTTGGGAACAAAAATGGTGATGCCCTCTTTGGTGCTATTCGCTTGGTTCTGGAAGGTTTCGAGGACATCGGTCTTTTGCAGGTACTCCAGGAAGGTGTGGAATGGACCAGCAACACTAAGGAGGTTAGCAAGGTCCACATGGTGCGGCCCAGGCGCCGGTGCAGGGGATGGAGGAAGAATTGGGGCAGGAGGACTCTTGTGCTTTTGGGCAAATGCTGGTGAGGAGAGCACAATGGCTACCAATGCCACAGTAAAAATGCTTGCTCTGAACTCCATTGTAGGCTATCCGATTGCCTTCCCTGTTAGAGTAATATCCTGTGGTCAGGTAAGAACATTGAACCATTAAACATTGTATGTCATGATACTTATTGTTTCTATAAATCTAGGTGGCTGAATCATCAGTTCTAAGGTATTTAGCCACCGAATTAAACCAAAATTGTGAAGCTTGGCAAGCACTGAAAGTTACTACAGATCTATAAATTCCACAAGTTGTGGTTCATGGTCTGAAAATTGAAATGACAGGATAGTAATTTCTTACTCTTCCGATCTCTACAATTGTTTGTGATTTTTGGACTAGGGGTAACATGTAGATTTGACACAATTTTAACGAGATGACAGACTTAAAATCATAAGCTCAAACATGACAACCTAAAGATTTAGTACCACTTAACTGAAATGGAACGATGGTGTTCAGATCTTAGTGGTACCGGACTCAGGAAATTTTCAAATTAAGGCCCCTTTCCCTATCACCACGAAAGACAAATGCTGGGGCTGGAAATAAAGAATATTTCTGACCGGATCTGGCCGAATTGACCCACATTATAGAACTGTTAGGTTCCACCAACCAAATCAGACGCGACATACACTCGTACTTGCATGAATTAACAGTTCTACAGCTCGCAGATCGCAGCACCATGAAAGAGCCCAAACCCAAATCTGAAGCGGCCAATTTAACGAACCACAAAGCTCAAAATGAGAGAAGTCTAAGTCTACATCTAGACTGCAACACTTTGCTTCCGCTACAGGAGGCGCAACGCAGAACACTACGGAGATCTGTTCTTCCTCGGACCAAGAACAGCGGGACCGGATCCAAATGCAGCGCAGCAACACCAGCACGGCCAGCATACGGAGCTCTAAGCACCGCTAATCCACCCCAAAAATTGCAACATTTGGAGACCAGGACAGCATAATCTTCGAGCCATTAGCTGAGGACAAGAGACTAACCTGCGCAGAGAAGTGAGGGCAGCAGCGCGAGGATGAAGGCGGAGCTGGTAAGATGGGCGTCAAGAGGGAGAGTGTCCTATATAAAAGGTGGCGTGTGTGCAGTGTGGGGAGTAAAAGATAAAGAGGCCATGGATGGCAGCTGGTGATGATCAGCGAGCCACATGCTGCCCTCCCTGCTCCCTCCCCTCCCCAAAGCGAGCCATAAAGATGGCCAGGCCGGAACTGGCCCTTTCCGTCCTGGTCCTGTCTGTCTGTTGTTTTCTGGAGTTTAGTGCAGTCATTAGCATTGATAAACTGCATTGCTACTGTTTTTGCAAGATTTATATGGGGCCATGCTTGCACGCGATAATGTCTTTGGCTTTTAGATCAAGCTATGATATTGTCCCCAGAGTTTGTTGTGGCCTTGAAGCTCGAAAGTACCAGAGCAGATCCGACAAAGTTTAAGTTTAGGGTAGGAAGAAAAAACACATGTTTCTTATATTTTTACTATGAAATTAAATTGATTTTTACAAAAGCTTCTGTAAAATTACTGTAAAAATTTTATATTCCAAAAAAGAGCCCCTTAGAGAGGATCACACTGACTACGGCATTCCGCGAAACATCAGCGGAGGCGGAGCGAAGAGTAGAAAATGGTGATTCAAGATGCTTGCCGCAACATCGAGACGTTTGTCATGTAGATTCTTGTCAGCCATGTATAGAAACTTAGCAATAGGATTGCTTAATGATTCCTTCATTTGTGGTGTTGATTAGCATACGGAAGCGCTGCTAGCTTTGAAGGAACCTGCCGTAATCTCTTGAGTCATTCAATTTGTTAAGGAAAAAAATTAGTGATCCAAGGAAAGTGCGGATTCATGTGATGTACTAGAGCTTTAGCCTTTTTTGTTGTGTGAAACAGGATTTCTCAGCTTTTTACAATCCTTCACGCTGCCCGCAACTCATAACCCATTTTTTAATGTTACGGTTAGTGGAAGATTTCCACGAGACAATGTGACAAACACACTGCGCAGATTAGACAGCACTGCATAAACAAAATGTAAGAGCGGACAGCAGAAGCTTGTGCAGCGGTTTGGTTCAGTGATTGTTCTGGAGAATTTCGCGACATGTGAAGTCTGGACGGAAGCTTCAGTTTTCAGAAGCCGCACATGTTCAGTAGTAGCCACAGGAGCAATTTGCAGTGGTGTCACTGGAACCATACACGCCTTCTTCCTATTTGGCTATTTCCATGTTTATTTGTTTAATTAGTCCACATGGTAGTCTGCTGCTCTGTCTGAAATGTTAATAAAACACCGTGCAGTGGCCACTTCCAATGATTCTGCAAGAATGGGGTGAACTGGATCACGCTGTAAAATCCCGTGTGTGATTGCGTGACCTCGTGGGCGATCGACGCGACGATGGAGAACGCCGCCGACGCAGTGTCGGTGGGACGACGGGTCTAACTGGGCGCCGACGCAGTTCGTTTCCGGCCGGCGCCATTAGTCTAATGGAAGCAACTTGCCGAGCCAAATGCAGAATGATTAAGAGCTGTTACGACTGTGGGTGTACGTGGAGAAACCTTAATCATGGATGGGAGTCGCACCCAGCTCTTGAGCTGGGTGGCGTGCGCAACTGGGCTCCCAGCCAAAATCAATGGTTCGCCATGGTGCATACAGCACCTTTACATCCGGCTAATCAAACCAAATGAGCAGTAAGATATTTAGAAAAAAAATTCACAGAAATTTTATAAAAATCAGTCTAATTTTACAAAAAATTGCAGGAGATAGGAATGTTACGCTCCAAAGAGGCCTTAAAATCCTTAAAATCAATGGCGTTCTTCCAGTGCAGGCCTTTTGCCCGCGAGATGATGAATCTTGTGGCTCGCTTGAGTCTGAAGAAACAGAGCGCTACTGGTACCGTGCGCGTTAAACTAACCCGACCGTCATTAAGTACACATGGTAGCGTTCACTTTTTTAGTTACCTGTATCGAGATCCTGAGCAAAAGATAATGGTTCCGGTAGCTGACATATGGTCATGATTATGAACCACTTCAAGAGCAGACCTAGGGTTTGGGGACCTAATTAACATTTACACCTCTCGGTGTCTTTGACCCGCTCAGAGTCTGAAGCAACCAAGGCAGAGATTCTACTGCTTGAATCTTGATCTCCAAACAGACGCATTGTTTTGTTTCTTGTTGCCGGCGCACCGAAGTAATCAGTTCTCCTACTGAAAATCATAGCATCCTTCTGAATACATTGCCGACCGGACCGCGGCAAATCGGTCGCCATCGCCTTCCCGGCGGGACGCACCGCTGCGTGTCAGCGTGAAGTGTGACGGTTCTTGGAAGGGTGCATGGGGGCGGAGACGAGGCCGATATCGGTGGCGCGCGCCAGCGCATCCCCCGCAGACCAGATAGATTTCGGCGGTCCTGCGGTCCTGCCTACTGATGAATGATGATTCCGTTCTCTCGCCACACAGGTGTACCTGGCGATCGGCGAGCCAGATTTGTCACTGGCCGGAGCTGCCGCGTGCCGCGTGCGCGCGAGACACCGAGGCGTACTGGACCGGGGCGTTCCGCAAGACCGCAACTCGTCGACGTGCGCCGGTGCGCGGAAGTGGCGAAGGGGCGCGACTGGGTTGCATCAGCCAGCACAGCGAAAAGCTACGGCCCCACTGTGACGATCTGGTTATCCATACGTGCAATATGGATTCCAGAGCCCGCGAAATCCATCTTCCGCCCGGTAAAATACCGTCGTAATATTTATTCACCGCGTGCCATTCAGGCACAACTCCAACCAAGAAATCTAAAGCTAATTTAGCACTTGAATAATTGCACCAGCTAAGACAGTATTATCTGTTTATTTAAAACTGCATGTTATTAGCTCTGTATTCCAACGGACGAAGCGAAATTGCCTTTTTCTGTTGGATCCTCTGTTTAAAACAGAATTTTAAAATCTTCAGCGTGAACGAACCGACCCTAATTAGTTTCTCTGGGTTTAGCGGACCTCCCCATGGATTCTCCCTCCTTTTCTTTTCCGTTGGAATCACTCCGCGGGCGGAACACCGGAATCCTGACGCGGCGCCCAGCAGATTCCAGGGTCGCAGACATGGGACGTTCTCCGGTCCTTGCTGGAGGGTCGAAGTCAAACACGGCTGGTGCCAAATTGGCAACCAGACACAGAGGCAAAGTGCGGGGCCCATCCTTGTAAAAGCTGTGGCCTGGCGGCGTCGGTCGGCGGAACGCGCGCACACAGAACAGCGGCCACCGACTTGGTCGCCTCGCCATTCGCTGCGCCCCCGCGCGTGGTCGCCGTCTCTGCGTCCGCCCACCATAGGATTGGAGTAAAAACGAGGGGACACGGCTCCACGAGCCCGAAAGACGGATGCTTCGCTTCGTTCCCAAGCAACCAGCAACGGGGAGGGCCACAATGGGTTTATGATTTCTCGAAACCGTTAAAACCGGTCCGTAAAAATTGAATAATTCGGTCGAAAACCGCTTCAAATCGAAAATTTAAAATTTGAACAAACTACTGCAGTAAACTGATCAGTTTCTTCGATTTTTACTGTTTCAGATTTCAAAATTTGAAACCCACCAGTTTCACAGATTAACCGACCGATTTTCGATATTCCGAATTTTTTTAAATTTTTAAATTTTTAAAAAATTTTAAAAAAAAATCATCGAACTAAATCGATTTTATCGAAAACTGCGAAAATCGAAA
This sequence comes from Zoysia pacifica, assembly GCA_001602315.1. Lineage (NCBI taxonomy): Eukaryota > Viridiplantae > Streptophyta > Magnoliopsida > Poales > Poaceae > Zoysia > Zoysia pacifica. Next base: position 70,577 of record BCLH01001122.1, on the reverse strand, counting down.
TTTTGAGCGGCTCACGCCCACGGCATCTTACAACGTCAAAACCCGTCAGCCCAACCCACGAAACTGCCGGCCCAAACGCGCGTTCTCCCGCCGCACTCCCTCGCCAGCCTATAAAAACAGGCCCGACCGTTTCCCGCCGCACCTCATCAGCCACAGAGCAAACAAAACCAACACCGGAGCCACACAACAACGTCCCAAGAGAAGAATCCGAATCATCCGATCGTCCGAAGATGAGCGTGGAGATCCTGGACGGGAGCACGGTGCGGAGCTTCGTGGAGGACGAGCGCGCCTTCAACACGTCCGTCGACGGGCGGTTCGCGGCGCTGGACGCGGACCGCGACGGGCTGCTGTCGTACGCGGAGATGGCGGGGGAGCTCATGAGCCTGCGCGTCCTGGAGAAGCACTTCGGCGTGGACGACGCCGGCGCGGTGGGCGCCGACCAGCTGGCGGCGCTGTACCGCGGCCTGTTCGCGCGGTTCGACCGCGACGGCAGCGGCATGGTGGACCGGCACGAGTTCCGCGCCGAGATGAGGGAGGTGCTGCTCGCCGTCGCCAACGGGCTCGGCTTCCTGCCCGTGCAGATGGTCATCGAGGAAGGCAGCTTCCTCAAGCTGGCTGTCGACAGGGAGCTTGGGCAGCTCGCCAAGGCCGCCTGATTAAACGGTTCTGCCGGGCACGGACTACGCGCGCATGTTTACTTCACTTGGAGTTGATCGCTGAATTTTGATGTGCTTTCTATAACTTTATAGCTGCCATTGTTACACTTGAGTTACATTACACATCCCTACATGTTACTATTTGACACATGCATGTTTAGAAGTTACTACTTGATGACACTATATATGTGGTGTAATTTTCACAAGAGTAAATTTCATACAAGAAAAAAGATCGCATGTTCTACTTTTATTACAGCTGCCAAGCGTTGGTTCGGAGTTGGAACCAAACAGCTACTAGTAGTAGTGCTTATGAACAGGAAAGCGAAAAGCAGAGCTATGTACGTAGCTAACAGAATCAGGGGATTATACATTGAGATTTAACTAAAGCTGCAGTTCACAAAACTGTACTTTTAGCACTGGCTATGCGATAACTTCACATGAAGACAGAGAATGAGAGAGTAATAGTTACTGCGGCTGCTCTGCCAAGCACAGCTGCTCGCTTGTTCTGCTCGTTATTCAGCTTCGTGCTGTCTGTGCGCGCGACTCAGATCCTGGACTGGATCATAGGCGTGGTGTTCGACAGGTACGCAGCCGCGGCCGCCACGCCGCTGCCGAGCTTCACCGGGTATCCCACGTCCTTGAGGACCATCTCCACTCCGCTCAGACATCCAAGAAGTTGCAGCTGTAGAGTCACAACGTACATTGATGGTTAATTTGCTGTGAAAACTGACAAAGCAAAGCAGTGCCCAATGATGTGAGGATTGCAGAGATTGAATGCTAGATGTACCTCGTTGAGGTAGCCGAGATGGCCGATCCTGAACACCTTGCCGGCGACCTTGTTGAGCCCGAGGCCTAGGCTGAGGTTGTACCGGTTCCATGCGTGCTTAACGACGTTGCCGCTGTCGATGTAGGGCGGCACCACGACGGCGGTGACCGTGTCACTGTACCACTCTTCCTTCTGTGTGCAGTTCTTCAGCCCCCACGCCTCCACGGCCAGCCTGCAATTCATCATTCCCACAGTGAAATTCAGCACTGAAAAGAAGAAAAAAAAAGCTCATCTATCGATAAATCGAGTGAAAGCAGAGCAAAACATGTCGCGGGTGGTGTACCTCGTAGCGGTGCCGAGACGGTTGTGCCTCTTGAAGACGTTTTCGAGTCCCTCCTCGAAGAGCAGGTCGAGCGCGGCGCGGAGGCCATAGAGGAGCTGGATGGAGGGCGTGTAGGGCCAGTAGGTGCCCAGCTTGTAGAATTTGAGGTAGTCCTTCCAGTCGAAGAAGACGCGCAGGGACCTGGCCGTCTTGCTGGCCTCGATGGCCTTGGGGCTGGCGCACACGATGCCCATCCCCGTCGGCAGCGACAGCGCCTTCTGCGACCCCGTGAGCGCCACGTCCACGCCCCACTCGTCCATGCGGAAGTCTAGCGCGCAGATGGACGACACGCCGTCCACCAGCAGCAGCGCCGGGTGCCGGTACGTGTCTGCGATCGCGTCCCATGCACGCGCGCGTGGCTTTGTTAGCGACTACTACTCGACAGGACTGAAAGAAAACATGCGCGCCGCTCTTGCGGAGCGAATCGTCAGAGGGTCAAGAGAGACACTGACCGAGGAGCTTGCGGACTTTGGTGAGGTCGTTGGTGACGCCGGTGGCGGTCTCGTTGTGGACGATGGCGATGGCCTTGATGGTGTGCGCGGTGTCCTCGCGGAGCTTGGACTCGAGCACGTCGAGGTCGGCTCCCCGTCCCCACTCGCTCTCCACCACGTCCACGTTGAAGCCCAGGCGCTGCTGCTGGTCGATCCACAGCAGGCTGAACTGCCCGATCAGGAACGACACGATGCGGTCGCCGGGGGACAGCGTGTTGGTCAGCGCGCTCTCCCACGCCCCGGTCCCTGCCGCACGTTCCAGGATGTGAGACATGAGAAAATTGGCAGTAATGAAGCAGTCCCTGTCAAGCGATCGAGAGAGTTCGTTAGAGTGGAACAGCACCCGTGGTGGGGATCATGAAGATGGTGCCGGTGGTGGTCTTGAAGATCTTCTTCACGTCCTCGAGCAGGATCTTGGTCATGGCAGGAATGGCCGGGGAGCGGTAGTCCTCGTTCTGCCGGCTCATGGCGCGGATCACCTGGTCCGGGATGTTCACCGGACCCGGGACGAACAGGTGGGTCCGGCCAGGGGCGTTCACGTAGTCCGCCATGGTTGCCGCCGCTGCAGTAAGAAAGCGCACGCAAGCTGGTGTCGAAGAGCAGGACTGACGAGTTCACTAGAAGTTTAAGCAAATTTGGTAGGGTAAGTCTGTCGAAGTTTTCTCCAAAATTCTCTGTATTTTTGGGGAACTTATCAAAGCATGCGATCTTCACCTTTACTAGGAGTAGCTATTAGAGAGGCGACTGAAACAAAACCAAAACGAAAAACAAAACAAAACTCTCCTATTCATATTAAGCACACAGCAATCTGTCGCAAACTCATGCAGCATAGCTAACGCAACTACCATCGTCCCATCCCTTCACGCAGAGGAGAGGAGGATGCATGTGCGCGTACCTGTTAGCTGCTGGCTCCCCTGGCGCGCAGCGGAGGAAGCCCGGTCGCCGGGGAAGGACTCGAGGAGGACGAGCCGCGCACGTATGACACACGGCTGGCCGCGAGGAGGATAGGATGACGAAGGCTTTATAGGAGCCACGGCGTCCAAATGACGGCCCTTTCGCGGGCCCCGCCGCCGTCCCGCTTGGCAGATAAGGCGCGGGCCGCCGGGAGCCGATCCCCTCTGCGTCGATCGTGAGGCCCTCTGAGGTCGGCCGGATGTGCTCCAGCCTTCGTGGATGATGTGGCGCTGACAGTCTGACACTCGCCGATTAGCCCAAGTCCGTGGAAAGGTTTGTAGGTGCAGTCTCGATGGAGGAGGTAGAAACGCTCTTCAGATCACCTGCGCACCGCTGTTCAATTCAGTTTTTACTAAACATTTCATCTCCCACGAAGCCTGCTTGGCACGTAGATTTTTCTTCGCACCGAACATGACCGACACGTGATATTTTCTACCGGTGAAAACTGATACGAATGGTAGGTTTAAAATCTGGGTTCGGTCGGGGCCAATCTGCAGGCCACGGGCGCAGACGCGGCCACGTCGCCGGTCAGGCCGGGGACGTTATCCATTCCCCTTCCTCCTCCGCGGGCTCGCCTTAAAACACTTGGCAGTCGCAGCAGAGGAGAGGGGAAACCGACAAGGAAAAGGGATGCGGAGGCGATGGCGCCGGTAGGGGGAGCGTGAGCTGGACCGAGAGCGATGAAACGGGAGCTCGCGGTTGGAAGCACCCGGGCTTCCTGTTGTCCGGTCTGGTCCGCGTCCATCCAAACGTATGCGCGCGCCGAACTCTGAATCTCTTTCTTCGTCATACGACACTTCAGTACGCGTGTGGACACGGTGACAAGCATGTGGGAGAAGGGGGCGGGGCGGGACGGCTGCAGAAATGATCGGGGCCGTCAGGCCCAGCCCGGCGGCGTCATGCGTGGGTGGACTCATTGTCTGACGTTGGGCTGGGCCGGGTCATGTTGCCTGGAACGATGGGCTACGAATTTACGGGTGCAACATGGACAACCGATCAACAAGACACCAATCCGTCTCAAAAAAAAAAAAAAAATAAGACACCAATCGAAAAACATCACTGTCTTGGGAGGTGTAATCCGGTGGCAGCAGAAGTTTTTACTGGACGGTAAGCTCTGTGACGAACATGGCAAACGGCGATGCTCAGATGTCAGAACGGATGGACACAGCGAGGGCGCCTGAACAAAACATAGTATCTGTTCGGAAAAGTGCAAGATCCTTGCAGGTTTCACGCAGGCTCTCTGTTCGGAAACCGCGAAATGGTCCAGCGCCAACGCGCCATACTCCTTCGCGCCGAGCTCAGGCAGGCTCTATTGCTCTCCGCCTACTCTCCGATCCGGTGCCTTCCAAGGTGGTCCGCCGTTTTGGACGGAGCGCCAAAATGAAAATGGAGTAAAAACTTGAGGCCTCTATGAAATTTGCAGAAATTACAGAGAAATTTATAGAAAACAATAATTTATAAAGAAAGGAGACGAAAATTTTTCTTTTTCCCAGCGCAAAACTCTTTTCGGTCACCCATGTTTCGCAAGAAAAATTGCTGGTCTAGCAGCGCTGTGGGTCCGCGTTTCAATGATGGCGTCGACGTCTCCGATGTCTGGATTCCGGAACTGCGCGCCTGGGGACGCGCGAAAAGAGGCGTGGTAAAGAACGAGAAAGCAAAAAGGGCAAGCCGCCGGACCACCGGACAGGCGGAGCAGGCGTAGACCGTAGACCGAGACCTATCCTTGGCAGCACGCGCCACGCTTGCTGTGTCAGGACTCAGGAGGAACAAGGGCTCATTTCTTTTTGGCCTTTTTGGGACGCAGAGAAGTTTATCTGCTTCCGGTGCAAGCGAGGGATGAAGAGATATGGGAGTACAGCGTTGATCTTTCTTTTGCGATGGGTAAAAGGACCGTTTGGTGCGTGAAAATTATATGGTTGAGCAACTTTTTTAAATAATTTAAAATTATTTTGAAATCGTTTGGCAAACTGATTTTGCTTAGCTTATGGTGTTTACATTATAAATGAATGTTGTGTTAAAAAAGTCTTTGCCCTGTGCTAGTGCACAACGCTATGCAGTCGGTGGTGCTCGCATAGCCGACGGTGTTCATCCTATCGCCGGCGATCAGATCCAGACGTCCAGCCCACACCACGAGTGGCCGACCCAGGGGCCAGGGCTGGCCATGCCGAGTATGCAGAGCCAAGCGTCGGCGTCGTCGGCCCCATGCCGCGACCACGGCCACCCGAGCCGACGCCGTCGAGGCCCTTCGTCCACGCGTTGTGGCCGCACATGCAGGTGCCGTAGGACCACGTACTATGGTAGGCAGGTCGACCCAGCCAGCGCCGTCGGGCCACGTGCCGCGGTCGCTTCAGCAGCACCGCCTCGCCACATGCCATGGCCGCTTGAGCCGATGTCGTCGAGCCACGCACTATGGCTGCCCGAGCCAGCGTCGTCAGGGCGCCTTCGAAGCCGGCACCGCCGGGCCGCGCACCCCGGTTGCCTCAACTGTTGCTCAGACAAAGAATGGCTAGCCGGTGCTCCCGTGGCCAGCTCACTTCGACCCTCTCGCCGCCGGCCGCCTTAGAGGACTCCTTTCGCCACCCCCACTCTGTTGTGTTTGGGAGAGGTCGATCGGAGAAGACATTAGCTGGCGTTGACAATTTGCAGTGATATTCATGCAAACATCAGAAACAAAACTGTAAGTGCCTATTGCGAGGATCAGCAATATGCCGGATAAGCTACCATTCTCCAGCTTCAGCTCGCTGTGCATTTTGTACTATCTGATTATTGCTGTTTTTGGTGATAATCTGATTTTATATGATCCCTTTAACAGAAATTATAAATAATTACTAAATAATCTGGACCAAAAGGAGCCTCAGTTACGGCGGCTATGTTTGCCTGTCGCAACCTTTTCAACTCACCTGCAAAACCACTTGGCACGAGCCGACGAGCGCAACACTAGAGCAAGCATCATCATCGTCTCTCCTTCACAAATCACAATCGCACGGCACGAAAAAACATGCATCGACTCAGCGAGGAGCAAGCTCGCGATCCACCGCATCGGATGCCGCTTCCTCCGGCGGGCGGACACGCATAATGCCCTGTGATGTAACCGCTCGCCCTGTACCGCTTTGTACTGCGTCTCGGTGGTGGGGCAGCAGCAGGGGTTGCCAGTCGCCGAAACGGGAAACCGACACGGCGCGGAGCCGAGCCAAGCGCGCTTTGGGCTTCCGACGGCGTCGCCGTCAGGCGTGGAGCCGGGCAGGTGAGCGGTCCGCGCCAACCGAGCGGTGGCCGGTGCGCCGGGGGCGGGCAACCACCGCGCGCGGTGGTGGGGGCGGAGGTTGCGTCCGGCAGAGGCTACGTGCCACGGGGGTTACCCATCTGTCCATGCGCAGTGCGGTGCTGCAGGATGGGGAAGGGCGGTTGCCGGCTGGGTTGGGTCATGCGTGCGCGCGGTGGCCTGGCGCTGGGCCACGGGCGGTTTTTTCTTGACGTTCTTGGCAAGGTGCCGAAGGCCGATGGCGGTGGCCGGTGGGGTCCCAAGCCGTTTCTCGGTCGACGGAGACGGAGCGGAGCAGGATCGTCGAGATTCTGGAGATCGGACCTACGTGGCTACGCACAAGCTTTGGCACTGTACTATATGTATGGGTGATGTTTGCTTTTATTAAAAAAATTATAAATAATGAAAATGTGTTAAAGCAATAAATAAAAAGTATTTGGATGTGTGAGAAGATTTTTTTTATAAAAATAGGAGCATAATAATTTTTACTTATAATTCTTATTTGCACTGGAAAATGTATGAATGTATTAAAAATTGTCATTTCTCCAATTATGGTATATTTTGCCGCGTGAATCTTTTATCTTTTAAGAAAGTAAAATTTATTCTGGATTTTTTTCTAGCTTTTAATAAGAACTTTTTAGAAGTAGATTTTATTGGTATGCTTATATAACATCTGCATTTAGTAGAGTACAAAGATCATACCATAGGTTTTTGCGTGCAAGATAAAAAAACAATTTTCAAACAAGAGAGAATATATCATTATTTCCAGTGTGATCAAATACTATTTAAAATAACTTTTTTTTGAATTGGTGGGAGCATATCATTATATTTTTTTCCTTAATATTGATGTAGGAGTACTTTTATGCTAAAGCTAATAATAAATGGTTTTCATAACCCCAACACATCTAAAAAAACATTGATTCCAAAATTTATTTTAAAAATTTCCGCCTCAAAATTTTTGATAAATTCTTCAAGGATAGATCATGCCACTTCACTAAGGGCACCCACAATGTTACTAAAAAGTGGTCCATAAGCAATAAAAAATTCTTTATCATCTATCACAAATATTGTGAAAGTGAGCAATAAGAAGACAACAACAAAATCTGACTATAAGTTTATTGTCAAGCTATAAGTATTAAAATAACATATTGCTATAGAAAAAATGAAAAAGTAAGTATGCTGCAACAAATATTTTATTCTTAAAGCCTACCCCGCCATTGTAAAACCAACAATAACAAAGAACAGTGGGTCTCATGCTTATAGCCCAAATTGCAATAGACGCTGTGGTTGCCGTAACAAAAGTCCATTGCTACGATATTCTTTCCTCGGATTTGACAACATGTCGTCGGGCTCTCGTGTTGAATCCAAAATAATCCAGGTGCCTAACTACAAAAGCGCCCCTCGTCTCTATCCTCACCGAAAAACCGCAAGCCGGTGGAGGAAACCGCAAAACCAACGGGAACTGGCTCGAACAACCGCGCGCGATCCCCCCAAGCCCCGAAAACGAAACGCGTCCACCCATTTCAATTTTCAGAAGGCCGTGGAGCCGCCGCCGCCTCCGCCTCCGCCTCCGCCTCCGCCTCCGCCGACGACGAGAGAGAAGGGAGAGGCCCGCCTAGCCTGATGTTGTCTGACCAGGAGCTGGCCCACTATGTGGAGGCCCTCGTCCGCCAGACCGCCAGCCGCGGCGGCTCCGCGATATCGGCGGACGCCGTGGTGCGGCAGTTGGAGGCACAACTCCGCGTCGACCTCACCCCCAAGACGCAGCTCATCCGCGACATCCTCGTCGCGCTACTCGGCCCGGCCCATGGCCCGGAGCCCCCATCGCGGAAGGACCCGTTCGAGGCTGCTGCCGCCGCCGGCTGTGGGGCCGCTGTCCCTGCGCACACGCCCGTCTCCGCCTCCGCTGCGGCGTCGGCCACTGCGCCCCCGCCCGCACCCGCCGTGCCCCACTTCTTCCCGCAGCAGATGCCGTCCTTCCTCTCCGCCTCGCCGCAGTTCCAGCAGCACCGCCCCGGCGCGCCCGTCTCACCATTTGACATTCCCGCGTCCTACCGATACACGCCGCAGATGAGCGAAGCGCGGCACGCGGGTCTTGCGTATCTCCATCAGCTGCAGGAGGCGCGGCAGTACTCGCAGCAGCAGCCGGCCGCGGCGGCAGTGGCTGCAGCGGCGCCTACCCCGGTGGAGAGTCCCCGTACGCCAGCAGCACCCGCTGGGTCCAAGAAGGACAGGTGATGCGCCATACACTGTTTCCTCTTAATTTTGACCCCATCGATTAGGGTTTGGATTATCTGGTGACCTGCTAGATGCGCCAGCTCCTAGGGTTTCATTTTAGGAGTACCTTCTACGCGAAGTTAAGCTGTTATAAACCTGTAGGATGTTAGTTCTATTCTCTTTTTCAGATTTGTGTGGATTCTGCTTGGATTAAAGTTTTAATGGTTTCAATTTATTTCCGGTGGTTACAGTTGTGCTAGGAGGATTTGTCAATTGGGGTCGATTCTTTCTGGGTGTAGTAGACTGAGAATTTTTTATAATAATTATTATTGTTCGACTGATTAGTGGGATGGCGTAAACTAGAAGGAATGGTTTCCTAGCGCCTTTGTTGGTTAAAGTAAGGAATTTCTGGTGCTTATCCATTTGTACTAGACGTTCAATGTTTTTTTATTTTTGGAGGGAGACATTCAATGTCCTTGGACGATTAGGGTAATCGCTTCGTGTACTGAAAATCTTTGAATTCTGCTGTAGTTATGTCAACCTTACGTGCAGTATTAAAGCCTCTGAACTCATTAGAGTAATAATGGATTCCCTCACCCCCACCGCCTCATCAAAATGTTTGCATTGCAAGCAACCGTGTTGAAGATACACTAGAAGCTTGTCCATAGTGTCTGCTGGGTCGAACAAATGGATAGTAGATTGAACTTTGAAGTGTTTTTTTATTCTGGTTGTGTTATTGAAGCAGTGCCAGTACTGGAGTAAAACGAAAAGGTGGCTCTGGAGGATTAAACAAAGTTTGTGGTGTGTCGCCAGAGCTGCAAGCTATTGTTGGTGAACCAACCATGGCTAGAACTGAGGTTCATTCTACTGCCCCATATTTGTAATGTCTTGTTTTAATGATTACATTGTGGCAGGAATCCTGAGCTTTTTTTATGAACTACAGATTGTGAAGCAGCTTTGGGCATACATTCGAAGGAACAACTTGCAGGATCCTAACAATAAAAGGACGATCATATGCAATGACGAGCTACGATTAGTTTTTGAGACTGATTCCACTGACATGTTCAAGATGAACAAGCTTTTAGCTAAGCACATACTACCTCTTGAGCCAACAAGTAGGTGTTCCCTAGCGCATCATAGCTAAAATTCTCTCTAAATGTTTGACATTTTTGTTCATGGAACATGTGTTTAAAATTCTCGCAGAAGATTCGAAGAGGGATGCAAAGAAATTGAAACCTTCAGAGGGTGAACCAATTTCTTCTATTGAAACTGATCCTAACCAACTTCCAATTACCATGTCTGATGCTCTTGCAAGCTTTCTTGGGACTGAAGAAAGAGAGATGCCCCAATCTGAGGCCGTTAAGCGTGTGTGGGACCACATTAAAAGCAACAATTTAGAGGTTAGTGGTTTATTACTATCAGAGCCTTTATGAACTGTATCATTAATTATGATTGTAGAATGATGGGTGGCATTATATTTCTGTGCGCATTAAACTGTATTGTGTCTAACCATGTGAAACATGCAAAATGAAATGAAACATGCTCGCTATTAGACAGGATGGTCCAGAAATAGAATATATGAGTTTTCTATTTGATGAAACTAGTTGTACTATCTGACAAGGAAGAAAAATTCTAATGCCTTCACTCAAAATTTAGTGACCGCGTTCATTGTATTCCAGATTGGTGTTTTTATGCATGGTAAGTAATTGTTACACATAATATAGCTTCATGTATTTCCCTCTTGTTGGAGGGCATTCCTGCATATTGTACATTGGGCAATATATACAATGTACAATATGCAGGATGCCCTCCAACTAGAGGTAAATACAAGAAGCTATATTATGTCTTCTAATTCATGAAATGGGCCCCTTGCTTCTTTCATTGCTTGGTGCTTAAGTGTAATTATTTTAATTTGGTACATCTCTTTCATTTTCCTCTTTTAGATTTTGATATAGTTGGTGGCTAAGTTGCTTAGTTGTTGTTGGTAGATCAACTAGATCCATATGTAGAGTTGTGTGTAGATATTTGTTGTTGGACTATATATATTTTATGTGCTTTTTTTTAGCTTGAAAGCACTAGTACACGGGAAGATAAGCTATTCAATATGGTATTGGATCCAGTATAAAATGATTAAATTTTATGTAGCCATACGCGAGTTTCTGCATATTTTTGCTTAATGCAAGTTGGTTTATTGTCTATTCTATTCTTTTGACCTACGACAAGAGTGAAGCATAAGCA
>BCLH01001122.1:3623-59606 GCA_001602315.1 Zoysia pacifica | reverse complement strand
GAGCCCATCTTTTCTTTTAGTGTTTTCACACAAACTTTATAATGTTGTTACCATCTAAGATTTAATGGAGCATATGCACTAGTTGAATGATATTATTGGCTTCCTTAATAACCAAACTTCTATTTATTGTGTAGTGTTGACTGCTTTCTTCTATCTGTCCCTTACCCATCCTGTCTCCTTATTGGAAAATATAATTAATTATTAGCATAGCTGAGTGTAAATATTTCTTAGTGTTGTCAGACATTTATAGCTAGACATTTTATTGTAAGTTTATTAACACGCTTCATGGCTCTGCCTGACATTTTCATCAAACTATAAGAATATATGTTCTTTTAAATAAACATTTAGACTACTATATGTCTTCAAGCATGGTTATATCTAAGTCTCTTCCTTAGATAAGTGTTACTATCTATTTCTATCCTACACATAAGAAGTCTGTGTGAAGCCATCTTGGTGTTTGCTTCTTAAATGAATACCTGCACAATGTGTAATTTTTTCCCCTTTATACTTTGTTCCGTGGCAGGATCCAGCAAATCCAACAGTGATATTATGCGACTCAAAACTTAAACAACTCTTTGGATGTGAAAGTCTGAGTGCTCATGGTGTATCAGAGTTGCTGTCACAACACCTTTCAAGCAACCAACCAAAGTCTAACTGGTTAGTTATTGACTTTCTCCTTAGATCCTGTATAATGTTATCAATTCCTTGCTATTGCTTATTTTCAGTTGCTAGATTTCTTCCTTTGAAATGGTATCCATTGGTGTCAACTTTGTACAGTAACATATTTTTCACTGAGCAAAATTTATACTTCCCTTCTATATTCTTGCCTTATTGTTGTTATTTTCTCTGATAGTTCCTTAGGTGCTGATTATTTAGCACCGCAATAATCAATTTTTTGGTTTCTAAGTCTCTTCTTTATAACTTAGTTCTAGTTTGAGTATCTAAGGTTCTAATATAAAACCTGTCAATTGCTTTATTTTGATTGCAGATGAATTGTCAACTGGATTTTGTTGGTTTAACATCCTGGTTTAGTAATTCAAGCGATGATTCACATTTGTTCAAAGGTGTTTATGGAATCTTGGTATCCGTCAGACTGACTGACCTGTTGAAAAGGTTGTAGGCTAATCTCTTCACAGTAGTGATGAAAGGATGACAGCTGTTGCATATTTTCTAAGTCTGATCTTCTAGGAAGAGGACAGATGTAGTGGTTTATTGAATTTTCATGTTTGTTAAATAGAAAGCAGCCCCAAAGCAACAGTTAAAAAGACAGCGGGTGCTGATGAACTTTGCTGATGTAAATTCAGCAACCGTAGGTGCGTTTTCTGGTAAGAAGTTGCTTTCTCTTTTGCAGCCTGAAGGCCTATTACAGTGCTAGGGCTGTAGCGGAAGAGTTGAGACATCTTCCTTTCTGTTGTAGGTGATACTTAATTTATAAAGTTTAGATTGTCATTGTTACTCGTATGCTTTTATTCATGCCTATTCTATTTTTTAACCTATCAATCTGGAAAAGCAGCTTGTTATTTGCTACTAATAGCTGCGCTCTTGCTTATGTATGAAGCCTATTGCATGTAAAAGTAAAATGCCTTTTGTGGTAAAGTTAAAGCAGGTACATCGCATTCAACCTTGCTCAGAATTCGGGATTTTCCATTTTTGCATCATGTGCTTGATATGCTTTGAAGAAGCTCTGACCACTGTACAGCTGGAGATAGTCGTGTCTTCCTCTCCTGAACCTACAAGTTCTTGAACATGGTATAGAAGAGCACCATGACCACCAAGCCAATGATGGCGCACGAGATAATTGTTCTGGCCGTGTTCTCGTCAAGAGCCCCTTCTGGCAGAATCTTGTGCACGATGGTCAAAATTACCGCGTCCAAATTCTGAAGTTGCAAAAGATAAATCTTGAGCTGAATTGCCTCTTGCGAGCAGAGTTATCATCGTTAGATTAATTTGCACTAGGAAATTTATCTTAACGACAACAATAAAAGAATGGATGGAGAGTCATTAATGACTTAGTTTTATTGTCTTTTTTTGGCGACGAGTTTTAGTGTGTTTGTTACGCTTGCCTGCTGGATGATCTGAAGGATCCTTTGCATGAGTGGCGCACAGGTCTTGTTCACTTGGCTGCAACAATAGGAAAACAATCCGATGTAGTCAGCGTCTTTATTCTTTGGTGTCTGCTATCCAGATCTAAGAATGACATTATTGCAGTAAAAATAATGGTAAACACTAAAAAATGCTACACGCTACCCAGGTTCAGCGTAGCGTGACATTAGAACTGAACGGTACCTGATGAGCAAGAGGCCCCGGTAGACGTGAGTAGTGGAGACGTTGCAGTCCAGGTCCCAAGGCAGTTTCTTCCCCTTCCATTCTGCAAGAACCAATGTTTCAGGTTTTGGATTCCAGTAATAATTTTTTAGGATCAAGGAGATTGGGATCCAGTTATGAAGTTGAACTGCCAGTTACTACAGGTGATAGGATCCTGATTGAACGAACCAAGAGACCATTTGACGCCCAGGTCGAAGCCTGCGTCATTTTCCGTCGGTTTGAGCACGAACGAGACGTTGTGGCGGACCATCATCGCGTGAAGAAGCAGAAACGTGTCCTGTCAAGAATAGAATGGCATATGCGTCAAATGCAGGAATTGCAGGCATACTTGAGTGTGCAAGATAAAGCAGAATACTCCCTTTGTTCCGGTTCAGACGTTGCTTTAAACTAAGTGGCTCAAATAATCTCAATTTTGATTATTTATTAGAAAAATATTAATATTAGAACATCAAATAATATCACTAGATTCACTGTAAAATCTATCTTTTTAACATGCTTATTTTATGTGACGGATTTAAATTTTTTTTTGAAAGAACGGATTTTAAAATTTTTATCTATAAAATTATTTAAACCTGACTTCATTTGACTTTGACTAAATCAGAAACAACTAATGCCACTTTTATCATTTTGTTTGGAGAAGATAGATACATGATTTTCTCTTTATCACTGATAATATTGTAACTGACATAATTGAAGACATTCTATTAAAGAGAACTCCCAGCGGCAGATTGGAGATGATGATTCAGTGTCGCCTATTTTCTTCTATAAGAGTTTGTCGGGTTCGAAGGACCCCCCAGTCCCCAAGCAATGTGTTCCGTTGCGATTCGTTTACCTTGCCCATCTGCGACACATCAATGGACCGGAGGTCACGCACGAAGTAGAGGCACTCGTCCCCGACCAGCTCGAGGAATTCCCTGACGCTTCGGTTCTGGATGGCCGAATTCAGCTTCACCACCCTTCTGATGGCCCGGAACCCGTCTCCTCCGCCGTCGCCGAACAGCGCCTTCGCGCGGAACCTTCTCCGGCCGGCGCTTCTCCCTCCCCTGCTCGGCGTGCTCGCCTTGACGCCGCCAGGGCCATCGTGACCTCTCCTGGTAAATTTTGGGCGGTATGCGCGGCGCTGAACCGGTGGAAGAGGACGGAGCAGACACGAGACAGTCGAATCCATGAAGACAGGTAGTTAATTCGCTGGTGAAACGGACTGGGCGCAGGCGTGAGGCGTCTTATAATTATACGTGATCGATCGAACAAGGTTTGGGTTTCCGGCGAGCTAGGAGGTGGCCGACGACGATGCGTGTCCGACGCACAAGGAAAGGAAAGGATAGCATGCGGCGAAAGGCAAGCCGTGCAAGGGATCCATGCGGCAAGGTCGAGTTGCCAAGGTAAGGTAAGGATTAGGAAGGGAGGATCGATGCTCTTCCGAACGTGGCTTGCGCTCCGTGTCCTACGACGTAGCTAGCCGTGTCACTGGCAAGTTTCCGAAGCTTGAGGACGAGCCACGAGGTTCTCATAAGGTCCGTTGGAGACGCTCCGTGGCCGCCGGTGCTGCGCATGGACGTGCCGTGCCCACAAAGACGGCGGTCGAATTATCATCTGCTTACAGTGAAATCAAATCGCATCGATCGTCTCCTGCCTAACACGGCGAATGAGGGAACACGTGGCGTCAGAGTTTTCGCAACTGTGGCCATCATTGCCCAAATTGGACAGGCCAAGAGCAACTCGCTCACCGTGTTCGCGAGGTCACACGCGGCGCTACGTGGAACGCATGCGTAGGCTGCCCAAGCCAACGTAGGGACGGGATGGGAGAACGGAAGCGGACAGGCGGCCGCGTAATCTGCCAGCTCGAACTGACTGATCAGTCGATGGCGCGCTGACGGTGCTGCGGCCTCCTGCTTTCCGGCGGAAAGGCGCGGAATTATTGGCGCCCGTGAAATGGAGCTCGATCGATCGCGGCACATGACGCATTACGACTCGATCATGGCCGCCGTGTCCGGTCTCTTTCATGTTTGTCCACGCATGCAGAACCGTCACCGGAAGAATAAGTTTTTTTTAGAGGTGGTGGATGTTTGTCCACTATTACCGATCGACTGATGGTGGTTCCGCGACGTCTGTTCGTTCCTCGTCAGCGTCGTGTTTTCCAGGGGAATCCTCGTCAGCGTAATCGCGTCAAGTTGGTTGCTAGATCACGTGTCGTTCTTCGATGGCAGCGTCTGATCGTCGAGCGCACATTCGATCGATGGATCTCCCTCGAACGACGGATGATTAATGATGGATAGAGTGGCGATGTCTTACACGCCATCATCGAGTGCTACTGTGCTAGCCTGCTAAATGCTGGTATTCAGTCTCCCTCGAACCGTAGATAACAAGAAAACTGATTAGCTACTGCTTCGACGGCAAATTTTCTGAATAACTTTTTGCGTGTGGAGTGATTTGTAATCGTGCAGAAACTGAAGGGATCGATTCAGTGGTGATGGATCGTCCATGGCGCGGCAGGCTGTGGCTGGCGCTGCAGAACGTGCACACGAACGTTTGACGCCATGTACGCGTGTGCCGATAGGACACATCACACATGCAGGGAGCAGGATGGCACTGATCCTTATAAGTCAAAAGGTGGGGTTTGCCCTCGTGGTCGGCCTGGCCAGATCTCCCTTGGCCTTTTCTTCTCCGCTCGAATTTTCCATTTTTCTTTAATTTATTACCAAGGATATTGATCTAGCCGAATAAAATCTATCGTTGTCGGTATTTTGATCACCAGCACAATAAAATTTTTGTATTGAAAAGAGATTCGTACTCGCTTCTCATTGAAGTGGCTTAGTTTACAGAAGACTCAAAAGAGTTATGTCTGATTCGAGTTGTCATGAAGTTGTAATACATTACGTCTAAGATCAGATGTGTGTATTGTTGATTGTAAACGAAAACGTAATACGGAGTAACTACGTATAGGATTAGGTGTGTGTATTGCTTGATTGCATGAGGATTACAATAAGACAGAAGCCCTTGTTCGATAAAAACTCATAGCTTTTTCTAAGTGTGAATGGTTTCGTGTGTGATCAATCGTGTGTGATGTAGAATCATGTCGTCTATGGTCTTCGATGCGCCTTTATATAAAGGGTCGGACTGAAGTTACAAGCTTGAAGCCTACGAAACTGAGCGACCTCCTGACAAGTGGGGCCGCGAGCATCTCGAAGTTTATTCACTGACAGATTCTAGACGCCAGGTCATCTTGTCATCGTTCTTGTCTTTGTCTTTTGCTCAGCGCAGGAGTGACAAAATTAGTTTTCCGTTCACCGTCGAGAAGACCCAGCAGACGGTACCTGTTACACAGTGTCATGAATCTTTTGTACTGTCACTGGAGGCGGTTGCTCGACTCAAGTATCGGAGAGGTAAAGCGGTTGCTCAACATTGAGTTTCAATGAAGGGAGCCCGACCCCGAAAATTGGATGAGTTTTGGTCTACTAGAGTTGATTGGCGGCCTGTAGGGCAATGAGCGTAATTAGTTTTGCAAATTGAGTTGAAATTGTGGATACTCGATGTATATGATCTCGACGATCACTATTAGTCTCTCTATTATACATGGACTCGTCGTGTCCACCTTCTGATCGTTCGGATATGAGCAAGTGACCTGAATGTATGATATGTGCATCACTACGTGTACTCATATGTTGTTGAATGAGACTCCAAGATCTAATTTCTCTCTCACTCTATATCTTTATTTAAAGAAGTATACGTGTTACACAAATTAGAGCTGGACTGCTCTTTACTTTACGACGTGGCCACGGTCTTTTTGACCATTTTACCCTTGGAGTGCCCTATATATAGCTCCTGTACCACGACGCACAGCTTCATCGTAATAAAGTCGCGCACTCAGCTCGTCGATCGCACTGTTGGCTAGTAAGACCTAAAGAGCTTCCGTGCTTTACCACACAGATCAGTCCACCAGCTCGGCAGTCTGAACTCACCGCCAACAATGGCCACCGTCGTCGAGGTAATCTAATCGATCGCGCGTTACTGATTTCGTTTTCCCTTCACATGCATTTGTGTGTCGTATCAGTGGATTCGGTGGATCTCCTGATGTACGTGCACTGTACGTGCGTGATCAATCTGAATTCGATCTCAAGGACTCGTTGCACAATGCAGGCTCAAGTCGCGGGTACCGTTATGGTCGCCGAGGATCAGGCTGGAGCTCCCGTGGTGGTGGAGGCCGTCGAGGCCACCGTCGTCGCCGAGGAGGTCCCCGAGGAGGATCAAGCAGCCGCTGCTCCGGCTGTGGCGGAGACCAAGGACGCGGAGCATGCTCCTGCCGAGACGATGGAGGTCGCCAAAGAGGCAGAGCCGGATGCCGCTGCTCCCGCGGTGACCGAGCTAGCATCTGCTGAGCCAGAGGCTGTGCCGGAGACCACCAAGGAGGCGGAGCCTGAGGCTGTACCCGCCGTGACCGAGACCAAGGAAGCAGAACCAGCGGCTGCCCCGGCGGCTGAAGAGCCGGAGGCTGCTGCGGCCGAGACTGAGACGAAGGAGGTCGTGCAAGAAGAAGCTCCCGTCGCGATCGAGACCAGAGAGGCGGAACCCGAGGTTCCCGCGGCCGAGAACAAAGAAGCGGAGGAAAAGGCTGCAGCACCAGCTGAGAACGAGACCAAGGAGGCAGAGCCGGCTTCTGCCGAAGCGGAGAAGCCAGAGGCCGCCGTCACGGAAGCAGCTCCAGCGAAAGAGGAAGCCCCGGCCACCTCGTCGGAGGCTGAAGCGCCCGTGCCGTCTGCTCCCGAGGCCGCCAAGGCCAGCGAGTGAGTCCATGACAGCGCGTACGTGATCGGCCGCGCTGTCATCCTAGGGCGCCGTGCTCCTGTCGTGCCACGTCCGGCATGGTTGCTGCTTCGTTTGCGTTCCGAGGAATGTGGTCGGTCGTCGTGATGTTTGGGTTTGGGTTCGTGGGCTCGTCCGGCTGGTTGAATAACGCGTGTGCGTCTGTGGGGTCTCCCGGCTCAGTCCCAGCGCTGCCCGTGCCGTGCATGACTGCACGTCGGCGCCGCGAACTGGGGCTCTTCGTTTGTTGCATCATGTTGGTTAATACGTGTACCGCGTACGTTAGTGTATGTTATGCTTGTGTATTATTTTGATATGCAAGTTTATCGAGCCGTCCATCTTTGAACATGCCACACCTGAGATCCTGTATCTGTCAAACCTGAGTAAGATGTTTCAAAAAAAAATGTCATATAACACTACTCTCTCATTTTTTAAAATTTTTGTCGTCTTTGACTTTTAACATTAATTTTGATCATTCATCTTATTTAAAAATTAGTTAAAATTTGGATAATTTTAAATCATGTTTTAAACAATTATAAAAATATATTATATTTATTTTTTAATAAAATAAATGATCAAACTAAATGTTAGAAATAAACAATTTGAGGACGAATAAAGTAAACATTTGCATCGCAAAAAAAAAAAGGATATTTGGGTTTCACTTGCTTGTCAACGTTAACGGGAGCCCAGTATGCTTCCCTGAGTAAACGAGGGTAACAGCTAATGAGGCCCACGTTAGCCCGATTCTGTCGTGTGCCTGTATCGAAGCGGGCCCTTTTTAATTAGTCTTTGCATCCGTTAGGCCCATCACAGCAAGATTCTCAGCGCAATCTCGGAGCGCCGCGGGCCGTGGTCATCCTAACTCCTACGCCTCGCCGCCGGTTGAACTGACTAAACGTCCTATCACCAGTTCACCACTTCCCTTCCCGCTGTCCCGGCTTGCGTGGCACCGGATCAGTGCGTTTAACACGACCCCGTGGCGCCAGTCGGTCTCCAGCGCCGGCGCGCACACGGCGGCGCCTTCGGTGAAGTGACTGCTCTATGGTCATGATGACAGCCATGGGACCCTACGGGTACCTCTACTCCACTAATCTACGGACCACTGGGTGAGCCCGAGCATATCTTCGGAAAGAGATAATTGTACGAACACTCGAAACACCGTCGATTTGGTGGACGTTATGTCGCCCTATACACAACCACTTGGCTGAACCTTTTTGACCTCTTAATGCGGCCGCTCTAGTCCGGCGATGGAATGAGATGGCCGGCCGGGAAGTCTTCCAAGCATGCTGTGCTATCTACTCGCGCACACCGTGGGATCAGCCGCCCGGAGCGGCGTTTTCGACTCACCAGAGACAAGGACAGGGCAGGTTGCACAGGGCTACTTCGCCGTCCGCTCCGGCGCCCGTGACGCCGCCTCGTCACGGGAACGCAAACAGAGCAGAGCGGAGCGCCTCTCCCGCTCTCCCAGCGCAAAACGCCGGCGGCTGCGTCGAGTCACCATCGTATTGGTTCATGGCGCCTGGAAAGGCAGTGAGAAGCTAGACCCCTCGTGTCGTCGCCTTATCTCATCAATCTAGCCGACGAGATCGACGACCTTGACCTGACCGGGCCTGGTAAGCACTCGTTCGCATTTTTTATTTAGCCGCCGTGGAAATCCGGCCGCCCTTCTCCTCAGGGAAACGGCACGGTCGTCGTTACGAATGGCCATCTCATCCATGTTGACAGGTGCGGAAGAGGCCGGAGCATCCATGTTGACAGGTGCGGAAGAGGCCGGAGCCGGGAGACTACTGTTAGCGCGGTCAACCACTAATAACGGCTTTTACGCCCTGTCGCCATGAGCCTGTTGTGGCTGGAGGTTAACGTCCAGAACGTGGAACCATCGTGACAGGTGCTGTTGTCCTGTGGAGCACCAATGCAGGTTGCCAGAGACGACGCCATTTCCCGGCGACTTTGGTGCGCTCTGATTTCCCGTTGTGAGCGCGAAAACCGATGCCGGAGGCTGCTGCCGTGATTCCAAGACGAGCCCGTGAACGAGATTATGGCGGTAAATGCCGATTCCGAGAAGATGGCGGCTTAAGCAGATAAAGCGAATTTTTTCACGTTCACCATTATTGATCAAATAGCCTTTATATCATGCTCATTGACGAATTTTTTTTAAAAAAAGTTTATTTTGTCAGTAAAAAAATAGAGAGCCCCGTATAACAGAGTCGGGACTTTCCATAACCCCTTTTAAGAAGAAGCTCTCGGCTTACCCGTCTCGTGCCCGTGCGTGTGGGTGGGGACAAGCAGAGAAGAGAATCTTGCGTGGTGGTGGCCAGCACCGGAGACGGCCGGCCGTTCACGAGCGTGTCACTGCTCAGTGGGCCTGTCCGGAGTGCGATACCTTTTTGGTCAATCCAGACGACCCCGTTCCCTCCCACCTTCGTCCTCCCACTGACATGTGGGGGAACACCTTGGTCTCGTCAACCTCGTCCTTGCTTTATATGCGCGATGCCAAAATCGCCACTGCGTTTCCAGCGCTCTGGGCTCCTCCCTCCCGCACTTCGCCACTTGCCACGGGAGCTCCGTCCTCAGCGAAAAGGTTCTACTAGAAGGCTTTGGGGATGCGGAGGAGCAGCGGCCGTGGAGGAGGAGGAGGGGGAGGGGGTGGTGGTGGTGGAGTGGTGCCAGCGGCCTCCCTCGCCGCGCTGCTGTGCTGCCTCGTGGCCCTCGCCCGCGGCGCCGTCGCGCAGAGGTCTCCGGTCCTCAACACCTACAAAACCCTAACCGGTAATGCCCCCGTACTCCCTTTCTAATGAGGTCCCGGACGCTGTCGTGCTGCTCTCCTTCGCTTCGTGCATTTTGGTTGTTTTGCTTCTAGTAGCACTTGCTCTGCTTGGTCAGGATCAGTGGATAGTAGCGCACTCGCGCCAGGCCGCCAGCCGCCCTTTTGCGTTGCCTGCTTCAATGAGATGAAGCCTCGTAGTGGTCTTTGGCTGTGCGCTGCCGGAAATTTCTGGCGAAGTTCCTACGAAATCGCTGTCGATTCTGCGTTATCAAGCGCTCTGAAGCTGCAACTTTTTTTGGGTGCCAATAGCACCTCAAATGCGAAGAGTAGGTTGACGAAATTCTGGATAGGATTACTCCCATGTTTCGTGAGGTTGCGCCGCGTAAAATTGACTGGACGGCTCATTATTCACATGCTCTGTAAGTGTAACGGGGTTTAACCGTGAGCATTTTTTTTTCTGTGCAGGTGATGCTCCCCTTGTAATAGCCCAAGGTGGCTTTTCAGGAATATTTCCTGATTCCAGCTCTGCTGCCTACGATTTTGCCGTGACGGCTAGCGCAGCTGGTACAGTTTCATGGTGTAATGTGCGGCTGACAAGGGATGGTGTCGGAATCTGCCTCCGGGACATAAATATGCAGAATTGCACGGTTATCTCCCAGGCGTACCCTGGAAGACAGAAGAGATACGTTATTGATGGCGTGCGGAAAACTGGATTTTTTCCTGTGGACTTCAACATGACTGAGCTTCAAAGTGTTGGTTGTGAGTACTTCAAGTATAATAGTAAAACGTTGCATAGTACCTGCGCATTTGAAATGTTCAGTCAAAAGAAAATGTGTAACTACATTTAAACTCATGATTCATGAATCATGACTTTCTGGGCTCATCTTGGCTCATCACATTATAACATAGTTTATATCATATTATATGTTTCTTCATGCTGTTTATTCAAATTGTTGCCATGCCTTTTCTCTGAAGTGATTTACATACATATTGTTTGATTGTTTAATATTTTTTTGCTCAACCTTTTTTTCTGCACATGCTTTTTGTGGCTAAGCAATGCCAGTTTGATGCTCTGAACTATGCTTTTTTAAAATAATAATTTATATTTTGAGCAGTGACACAAGCAATTTATTCTCGCCCTGAAAACTTCGACAAAAAGTATGCTATCGTCTCGGTTACTGATTTGCCGACCATAGTCAGATCATCTCCTCTTTGGTTGAATGTTCAGGTTAGATTACTGCTTTTTTTGTACTTAAACTGTACTCTCTCATTCTAAAATTGTTGTTTGAACTAGCTGACGACAACAATTTCAGAATGGAGGGAGTGTATTCATTCTTATGAATATATCATTCAAAGGCTAACTACCCTTCCATATGCATAGAATGATGTCTTCTACAGACAACATGGATTGAACATGAGGAATTACATACTTTCCATCCAAAAGCGTGTCTCTGTGAACTATATTTCGTCTCCTGAACTTGGATTCCTCCAAAGCATAGCTAAAAGGGTTGGCCGCAAAACTAAGCTTGTGTTTTGCTTTCTTGATAAAACCAGCACCGATCCTTCTACAAACGAAACATACAGTTCACTATTGGGCAATCTGACATTTGTTAAAACTATTGCTTCTGGTATAATGATCCCCAAGAACTACATTTGGCCCGTGACAAGCGATAACTACCTACTACCTCACACATCTATTGTCACCGAAGCTCACAATGCAGGGCTAGAAGTGTATGCTTCTGACTTTGCAAATGATAGAGTCATTCCCTACAATTACAGTTATGACCCTTTAGAAGAATACCTGTCATTTATCAATAGTGATGGATTCTCCGTTGATGGTGTATTATCGGACTACCCAATTACAGCTTCGGAGGCTATTGGTAAGTTTTAAGTTTTTTATGCAAGTACAAAGCTTTGACTGCAATGTTGGTGTTGGTTTTCACCATATCATGTTTTTGAAGTATATTTTAACTCCATTATGCTGAGTTCACTGATGTAGGCAATGATGAATAATGTAATACTGGTAATGTGGCTCATCTCTTGGTCATAATAGCCATACATTTGTATTACCTTGCTTACTGCATACCTATAAATTATAAAATGTTTTGTTTAGCTTGTTTTCCAATTGGAAGTAGACGATAAAATTGTTGCCTCCTTTAGGAGGGTGATTGATATCCCCATATTTGTTTTCTTAACAGCTCCAGTTTCTTTTTAAACAATGTGTTAATTTGTGCTCACTTGTTGAGCAAAAGGCACAATATTTGCATCATACCCTCTATTAAAATTTAAATTCATGTCGTTTACTGCATGCCCTTATTAAACTTGTGGATTACATAATCCATAAGCCTTTAACCCTTTTGGCCAATGAACAAGCAGAATTTAACTTTCTAGAATTTTTATATATAATAAGTGTTTATAAGGAAATAAGTAAGCTGTATTTGTTAACACATTTGAATCTCCTATGCAGGTTGTTTTGTTAATCTGGATTCAAGTAAGGTTAATCATGGTACGTCTCATCAGGGAGTAAGACCTACCTTAGTTCAGGAGTGCCTTCTTTTGAACTCTGTTTAATTGCTTTATTTTTTTCTATGCAGATTACCCCTTAATTATCTCACATAATGGTGCTAGTGGTGACTTCCCAGACTGTACAGACCTGGCCTACCGTAATGCAATTGATGATGGTGCAAATGTAATTGATTGTCCTGTTGAAGTGACAAGTGATGGGGTTCTTGTATGCATGAGTTCCATTAACCTGCTTGATACCACAAATGTTGAGCAAACAACTTTCAGTTCCCGAGCTTCTACTGTTTCAGAAATTCAGGCTACACCAGGAATCTTCACATTCAACGTCACTTGGGACGAGCTTAACAGCGGTTCTTTGAAACGTGAGTTCTTTTTGTAGCATTTTTTAGATAATACATTAATGTTATTTTTATGAAAATTAAAAAATCTTCAGAAATGTGTATGAATGCTTACAAAATACAAACAATACAAAAATTCATGACATAGCTGTTATGCTCTAACAGTAGCTATTGGACTTGCCCTTTGTGCAGCCAAGATATCTTCTCCATTGAGTATCTACAGTATTGCAAGGAATCCAAGGTACACAAATCAAGGAAAGTTTATAAAGCTATCTGATTTTCTTGAAATTGGAAAGGACAAGGATTTGTTTGGTGTCATGATTATTATTGAGGTAATACACCTGCCTAAAGTCACTCTTTATAGGGTCCATAAGTTAAACTGTTTACCTGGACTATATATCCTCAATCATGACAAAGTGGAGAGCTCGAGTAATAAATGTATTAACTTTTTTCATTAGAAAAAGGTCAATATCTTTTTCCGTTTGTGTATTTATTATTGATACTATTTGTCTTACTGATATCACAACAATGTCTTGTTACGAAAAAGCAACAATGGGGGAATTATACATACCAAGCTTGTTTAGATATCTAGACTAACAGAGTAAGGGAAATATCATATTTGTCCATGTCTCACAGATTCTGCTTATTTTTCCATAAGTTAAATCTTCTAGACCTTATCTTCCTAATAAGTATTCCTTCAATTACTGATCTATATTTTCGCATTGCAGAATGCTGCATTTGTGACAAGTTCATTAGGAATTGACATTGTTGGCAATGTGATGACTTCCTTAACTGATGCTGGCTATAATAACCTGACTGCTAAAGAAGTTATGATCCAATCCAAAGATAGTGCTGTTCTTGTCAAATTGAAGCAACAGAAAACAAAATGCAAGCTTGTTTACACTCTCCCATTAGGCATTGGAGATGCTTCTAGGTCGTCATTAATAGATATGAAGAAGTTCGCTGATGCTGTAATTGTTGATAAGGCATCTGTTTTTGCTCTAAGTGCATATTTTATCATTAGAAAGAATAGTCTTGTAAATGATCTGCAGTCAGCAGGGCTAGATGTGTATGTACAGGTCTTCCGTAATGAGTTTCTTTCACAGCCATGGGATTTCTTTTCAGATGCAACAGTGGAAATTAATAACTATGTTCAATCGGTAAACATATCAGGTTTCATAACGGATTTCCCTAAGACGGTCAAAAGATACAAAGGTTAGTCCTGTTGCTATCTCAACATGGTGCTGCATTGTTTCTTCTGCTTGCATCTATAGAATATATGAGTCATGGCTTGTGTTGTCTAGATCATTTTTTCACTGTAGAATCTGCCTTCTAGAACCTTCACTGTGGTAGTGCCATTTACCAACATCAGCTAATTTCTGGTGCCATATAGCGTGTGCGTTTCAAGTGCTATGTTCTGGACTACAAATTTGCATTTTACATAGCCTAGTCTATTTTGCCATGTGACACTATTGCAGGAAATATTTGTTTTATTTGATTGGGTTTTTCCGTAATACTCTTTTTCTGATACCTGCGTACTCTTTTATTGCCAGAAAACTCTTGTACAAAATTGGGAAACGACATTCCCATCTACATGCGGCGTCTTCAGATTGGTGGTCTTGCGCAGTTAGCCCAACCACCAGCTATGGCACCAATGTCGACTCTGAACGCATCAAGCGTGGAGGAGCCACCGCTTCCTCCTGTTGCGTCCAAAAATACTTCTGGCGGACCTGGCGGCGTCCCAGCTGCTGGCACAGGAACATCTAACGCTCATACAACTACTTTCAGTACCAGTATGCTGCTTGCATTGGTTTTTGCAGCTATGCCGATCTGATCGGACACAGGAGGGCCATGAGGCTGTATAGTATGTGATTATAAGCTGATGCAGTATCGATTAAATTCTGGCAAAGCTTTGGCCAATGATCTGGTGCTAGTGGGCGATTGTTCAGCTATTTAGTGCGTGCCTGCACATTCGTTTCCACCCTATAATTTTGTCAGTTGAAAGGTTGGGTGCCGAAAATTTGCAAATGGAGACCTTTGTTCATGGTGTACACATATGTCAGTGCTGTGTCTGGATTATTGTTCACAGCTGAAGAGCATTTGTACACTTGGAATGGGTGTCGATAATATGCCGATGCTCTGTCCCGCTCGTGAATGGATCCACACGTACATGATCAGAAACATCCTGCCTCGGCCATTTCGTTTCGCCAGGTTCTGTTGTATGTAATTTTTGTCTGAAGTTTCAATGGCATACGTATAATATTTCCTATTTTAATGCTTCTCATTCACGTAAGGAAATCAGATATCTACTTTGTATCTTTACAACACAGTTTTAATGCAAATTTCCAGACATGCGCCATAGACATCTTTGTAGCACAGTTCGATCCCTAAAACGCATCCGATATACGCACAAGCAGAACGAAGCCCACATTCAAATTACGATTCCTTTTCACCAACCAAGACTATATCTGAACGAATTCTGCGCAAGGTTGCAATCCAACACAAGTTTTTCTTTTCATCGGCCTTTTCTTCATCCCATTGCTTGATCCTGCTTCGTGGTCACCACTCACCAGCCCGCGCCCGCTTGGTACATACTACTACGGGTAGACGCTCAATAATGGTCTTGGGCTCCTCCGACCAACAGGGCCTGTCAGTGCCCAAGGAATCATCACTCCTGGGCCCCTGGCACATCGGCACAGCATCGAAGCTGCGGAGCTGGTCCCCGATCCAATCATCGGCGTCGCCGAGAATTATAGCGGTGGTTATCGAAGCGGGGCCTCCCCGATCGATCAACCAGCGCTCGTGTCGTCCACAGAGCACCGTACCGGACCAGATGCGGTAAAAAAAAAAAAAAATCATTGCACGACGGTCGGGTCGAGCAAGGGGTGGTGCGCTGGTGTCTGGCGCAAGCTGGACTGGAACTAGCAGTAGGGCACGGTTCGGCAAGGCAACGGCGGCCACACACATGGGAGGGAATGATGCGCCGGTCCAGTCGATCAACAGCGACGCGGTGCTGCCAGATCAGTGATGCTCCTATGGATCGTGATCCTGCCTCCTTACCTCGTACGTGTCGGTTGTAGGATGATTCCGCCGGGCCACCTTCGGCTCGTGCCGGCCGCGTAGGAGGAACTTGTGTGGCGTGTGTTCGGAGGCCGGAGTTTGGTGGCGGAGTGGCCGTCGACGTCCGGATGGATGGTTCACTGTTTAGTTTCAGGACGCCTTGCTCTGGCTTTCAACTCTGCGTTGTGCGTGGGGATTTCCTACTGTCCAATCCTCCCCCAAAAAGTTTCATAACCTGTGCAGTGCACAGCTCAATAGCATAAGAGATACTACAGCTGCTTCGGGGCTCCTCTTCTGTCCCTCCCTGACACCGTTTCTTCCATCCCCCCAAGACCACATTACAGCAATCACCGTTTCCTTGACGGATGGTAACTTCACCATTGGCTTCGTACATGCTCTAACTTCGAATGTAATCGTTCAGACAACCGAGCCCACTAAGTTTAGTTGGAGCCTTCACACATGCATGCTGTATACTCCCTTCGTTAGAAAATTGTTGTTACCAGTTAATTTATTCAAATTTGAACTAGTAAATGATAATAATTTCAGAATGAATGAAGTATACAATTAGCAATTTAGAACGGTTACAACTAAGCCTCCATGGCGCAAGCGCGACACTCCGGCAATCGACTTTCCCTGCCCAAGCAGTCGGTCGACAGCATCGCTTTCCACATGCCTCCGTTGTCGGCGAGCTCGCTCATGATGCCGTCCTGGTATTGCCAAGTTGCGTGAGGACTCGACGTGGTTCACTGGGAGAACGAAAAATCTTCCGGTGCGGCCGCATCAGTTGATTGGGCCCCCGGCATCGAGATCACGAATTCAGGATCGTATTGTTGCTGAACAAGCTCGTGTTAATCTGAGCAAGTATATACAAACGAGGCTTTAAACAGATCGGATCGGTTGCCACAGCGCAATGACAGGCCTTGTCAACTCGAAGAAATGGTATGCGAAGAGCTGTGTTCATAATTCAGGGGCTCAAGATAAAACGTCAACGTCTGACTGACGTGGCGCGCGGTACGGAGACAGACTAGTGGGGCCATCATGCCACGCGGCGACAGTCCACCGGCTCCCACTTTCCTGGCCGCGGAGCACTCCACATGGCAAAAGGTTCAGCGGAACAAGCGGCTCTATCCTGCGAGCCCAGTTGAGCTGAACAACCGAATCTGTTCCCGTTTGTTTCACGCGGCGAAGATCCGTCCATTTTAAGCTTCGCGTGGCTATTAAGCCGGCGTACTACCCAGGCCGAGATACACGCCGCCGCCACGCCTCAAACAGCGTCAGCGAGCTTCGATCGACCTGCCGTGGGAAAATGGATAAACATGGCAGCTCGTCGGAGGACGTGGAGGCGCCGCTGCTGCCGTCCGCGACGGAGGAGCGGGAGCGGGAGCGGCGGACGGTGGCGTCCGGGGTGCGCTCGCTGCTCGCGCACCGGTACCTGGCCGTGTCGTCCGGGCCGGCGGCGTGCGCGGCCGCGTGCGCGCTCGTGGACCTCGGCGGGCACCGCGAGGCGCGCAACATGCTCGGCGTGCTCGCGTGGGTGTTCCTCTGGTGGGTCACCGGCGCCGTGCCGCTCGCCGTCGCGTCCATGGCGCCGCTCTTCCTCTTCCCGGTGTTCGGCGTCGCGTCTGCCGACGCCGTGGCCAAGGCGTACATGGGCGACGTCATCTCGCTCGTCCTCGGCAGCTTCATCCTCGCGCTCGCCATCGAGCACTACCAAATCCACCGCCGCCTCTCGCTCAACGTGCGCCGCCACCTCCTCACCCTTAATATGTAGTAGCTGCGGAATCCATGATACTCATCTGATCACGCACAGGTCGCTCTGTGATATGGAATGCTTGGTTTTTGCGCGCGCAGATCACGTCGCTGTTCTGCGGTGACCCGGTGCGGCCGTCGCTTCTGCTGCTGGGCATCACCGGCACGACCATGTTCATCAGCATGTGGATCCACAACACGGCGTGCACGGTCATGATAATGCCGGTGGCGACGGGGATCCTGCAGAGGCTCCCGCAGGGCGACGAAGCCGACAGCCACGAGGTGCGGCAGTTCTCCAGGGCGGTGGTGCTCGGCGTGGTGTACGCGTCGGCGATCGGCGGTATGGCCACGCTGACGGGCACCGGCGTGAACATCATCCTCGTCGGGATGTGGTCGTCCTACTTCCCGGAGCAGGAGCCCATCACATTCAGCTCATGGATGTCCTTCGCGCTCCCCCTGGCGCTGATCGTCTTCTTGGCGCTCTGGGTTATACTCTGCCTCATGTACTGCTCCAAGAACACCGGAAAGGCATTCTCTGCTTACCTGGACAGGAGCCATCTGAGAAGAGAAATCAACTTGTTAGGTAAATACTCTTTCTAGGCAGTATTCTTTTCTCTCTCTTTTTTTTTCCGGGTGGACTTGTTCTCTTTTTTTTTTACTGAACATAAAGACAGCATATTTACCTGACAGACACTATCCACTTTTTTTTCCCCAATCTGCAAACAACGTCACAGAGATTTGGTCAACTTATTGCAAGGTCCTAGAGTGTTACAAGAAATAGTGCAACCCATAGGAATATTTTTCTCATGAGATAACTACTATCAACAGGTCCAATGGCATTTGCAGAGAAGATGGTGTTGGCCCTTTTTGGGGTAACTTCTACTTCCAATGATGCCAGTACATATTTTCTATTTCAACAACTTAAAGGGTTAATTTGTCTAATGCAAAGTGTAAACTCCTGGCCTGCGAGTTGATAACACACCGAAATTGTATAACTTTGCAGGTTTTGATTGTGCTATGGATGACCAGGAACCTTACAGATGACATACCTGGGTGGGGGATCCTCTTCCACGACAAAGTTGGAGACGGAACAGTCACCGTAAGTGCTCAAACATTCCAAAGTTTTCCAGCTATACATCAGCTAATCTCACATTCCGCTTGCAATACAGATCATGATGGCCACACTGCTCTTCATAATCCCAAGTGGAAACAACGAGGGAGAGAAACTGATGGACTGGAACAAGTGCAGGAAGATCCAGTGGGACATAATTCTCCTACTCGGGGCTGGCTTCGCCATTGCTGATGGCTTCAAGTCAAGCGGCCTGACTGATATCATCTCAGATGGGCTCATATTTCTGAAAGGGGCGCCAACAGTGGTGATTGTCCCTGTGGCCTGCATTGTTAGCGGTATCATCACAGAGTTCACTTCTGATGATTCGACCACAACGCTGGTGCTGCCTCTGTTTGCCGAACTGGCTAAGTCCATCAATGTACACCCAGCATTGCTTATGGTTTCTGGTGCAATTGGGGCCCAGCTGTCGTACTTGCTGCCCACTGGATCACCGTCCAACGTCGTAGGGTTCAGCACTGGGCACATTACCATCAAGGATCTCGTGGCCACCGGGTTGCCACTGAAGGTTGTCGGAATTGCAGTTCTGACAATCTTGCTGCCAAGTTTAGGTAAAAACTGCACAAATCACAATTCAGAACTAGTCAGTCAATAACTTTAGCATTTGTTTTTTCTGCTTCTTCTGAAGATATTCCTTGATAATGTGATTACGCAGGATCAGTGATTTTCGGATTCAGTAGCCGCTCATAGAAGCATGAATGCAAGTTTTGAACCATTCATTCTTAGTCCTAGTAAGATGTTGAGGTTGTACAGCAAGTTTAATTATATTATGTATGCATCCTTGTTGAGGATAGAGTAATATACACAAATTGTACAAGAGTGAGCACAAAGAAATATATGTAATGATTCCATACCAATATAGTTGAATAACAACAAAGTTACTAGATTTTTCAGTAGCACACAATGTCAAATGGATAAAAGAACACAGTAATTTCAGTGATTACTGAAAATAAGTATCAAGCATGTCAGATTTGTTCCAGAGGATGGAGATTACACATATCCATAACAACAGGCTGGCAGGAGTTATCCGGTTCGCATGGAAAAGTATGACTAATCACATAAAATGTGATGATATGGTTGCTAGATTTTTCAAACATGAATGGAGCACGTTTCCATGTGTGCCTCGATAAAAGATGCCCAAGAAAGCCAGCAGGCTGACTGTGTCAAACTATTGATGTCTACCTGAACTGATAATGCAAGTTGTAAAAGATGTGTACACTACAATCTACACAAATATACGCTTGGATGCAAAAGTTGACCATCTCACATGCCATCGATGAAAGTGTTATCTAGAAACGTTAGTTGCAAAACATTCCAGAATTTAGCACAGATCAGGAGGAAGCGGGAGCCATAAAAAATACCATGAACCAAAAAAATGAATTCATGTGATTGCAGTTTGTTATGTTTAATTCAAAACATAGTTTTTGTTAGACTACAGTCTTGATCAAAGTTAACATCAGATTTCATCTATGCCAACTTTGTCCAGTAACATGGAAAGTGCAAAGCTGTTCTGAAATGTTGACTCAGATAACCTACGAGCTATGCTAGTATCTATTATGCATCAGCATATCTTTTATAATATATACCAGTATGCATTCCAGTGTAACGTGGGTGAACATGATAAGGAGCCTGGTTTTTCCATGGACACAAATACTAGTCTAAACATCTAGGCTGTTGTGTCTTGGGCAAAGGAATTTCTTGCACTTCATCTTCAGATGCACGCAACAACTAACATTCACTGTTGGCACAAAAGAAGCAAACATGCAGATTCGCGGACCGTCAACAGCGGTATAGCTGGCATGGTTTGTTCTCCATAAAAGTCAAATGGAGAAACAAAGTAATTCTACAGGATCAGATGAAGAATATTAAGCAATAGAAATGTCACACTCAACTGTTGATGACTCCCTGAGGATTTAAATTGTTGTCACGGTTGACTTTTAATGTTACCTTTGACCATTTGTCTTATTCAAAAAAAAATATGAAAAGTATCATATATTTTATTACAGTTTGTTTTATCTTTGTTTGAAAAACGACTTAGGAGTATCATTTTACACATTTGAACACCATTTTGATAAGAAGAATGATCAAATATGATGTTAAAAATACAACAATTTACAACCGAAGGGAGTATCATACATCTAGAAAATGCTCAGTGGAAATTTGAAAATTGAGTGTGTTGTTTTTGTAGAGAGTTCAGTATTATCTGTGCTAAATGCATAAAACAAAATGTTGACATTTGCAGAGACCAGTTTATCCATCAGATATCGATCCTATTACGAACTCATACTGTCACATAAGCTTTTCTTCGACCAACAAGCAACCAAGCAAATGGAAATGTTTTTTGACCTCACTTCTACGAAGCAAGCAATGAAGCAGATGAAAACGCAATGCAAGCGCCCACCCCTGAAAAAAACTTTGGAGCATCGGTATCGGAACTTAACATACATAATATAGCCAGTCGGCATCACTGAGTAGATGATCAATGCCCGGCCGCTCGGGCAGCGCAGACGACCGGCCGGCCCCGACGCATCGTGATCCGACTCTCGTACAAGGACTACGCCAGGTATGCCGCGCTCCAAGTGCTGCCTGCAAATCTTGCGGGTTGCGGGCAACAGCGCAGCTGCCTCAACCGGCACGGACCAACAGCGACACCACCTGCGAGATTATTCCGGCGGCGGCCGCCTCGGCGAGATCGCCGTTCGTCGCTTAGCGAGACGGAAGGGAAGGAGGAGAGGGGCGGCGAACCGTAGGTCCGTAGACCGTCGCACATCACAGCCGTGGAAAGTACGCCACCTCCACATTTCCAAGTTTCAACCCTTCCGAACAAGGAATACACGTGTACGGTTTCCACTTCCACGGCGACTTGTACTAGCGAGTCGTGCTCAGCCCATGCATAAAGCCGGCCCATACCAATTATAAATCATATGCTTGGCCCATGTAACAGTCACCCAAGGGCATAGATTGGAGTTGGGCTGGATTCATGTGGCTAAACTCTTTTATCACTACAACTCTTCTGTAAGACCTGAAGCATGTATATTCCGATTTTAAATTATTAATGTACTTACCAATGCCAGTAATTTAAAACTAAGTAGTAACATTTGTAAATAGCAGGATGTATTTTTGCTTCAACATTAGCGCGGCACAACTGACAGATATTGGTCGGCAGGACATAAATTTAAGGTACTCTAACGAACTAAAAATGTCACAGAATATATATATAGGTAGTTAGGTATATGAACCTTTTTCCACGCTACCACAAAATGCAGAAGCTCACCTCACAACAGACTTCAGCGCACGTCCAATTAACCATGATACGGGAGAAGCAAGGCCTATGAGCAGATTTTTCCAGGGGGGACGGATGTGCGGGGCAGAGTTGCTGCCGCCCATCCGCGCGAACGGCCAGGCGCCGCCGTGTCACGGTCCTAGTGACTCGCGACGGAACGGAACGAGGTAGATCGAAGAAATCGCGGATAAACAGAGGAAGAGGATGAAGAACAAAAAGAACATGGTAGGTGAGAGAACCGCGAGGGCAACGTGCCTCCGGTTAGTTGTTTCTTCTTAGCCAAAAAGTGTCCAACAAACTCACTTTCGTCAGCTTATAACACTGCTGGTCTCCACTCACGCGAACGCACGCAAAACATCACACACACGCCTGTTGCCAGAAAAGCTACAGTCCGTCCGAAAACAGCCTTTCCCGCCCGCTTCCTTGTTGCTGCTCTTTTTTCGAAAGACCCGACGTCCTGTGCTTGTTGCTGCTCTTTTATCGAAAGACCCGACGTCTCCCAGTATTTTATATAAGGAGAAAGAACATAATATATAGGAGTATGTACAAGTTAGCGAAAAAATCATTGCAGCAACAAACAATCACTCACTAACAGAGGCAACAACTTACTGCTTCGCGCCCGCCACGCCCCAGAGGGCGGCTTCATCCTTGAGAGCCGAAACAATACGCGAGAGCAGTTGCAAAGTGTCATTGAAAACTCTCGCATTTCGCTCATTCCAAATGGTCTACACTGTTAGAATGATCAGACTGCATACCCCGCTGAGATCATCCTGCGGCCATTGATCTGTAACCAGGGTGAACCAGCTAAGAACATCTCCTGTATTAGTCTAGCTCGCCGAATTGAAACGTTGATCATGCAACCATACTGATATGGCATGCCAGAGCTGTTTGGTGAAGGGACACTCAGCTATCAAGTGGTGAGCTGTCTCTAGGTTGCGATAGCAAAGATGACAGAAGTATTGATTCGGCCATTGGCGGAGCTATAACCGATCAGCGGTCCAGACACGATTATGAAGAAACAACCACATGAAGAATTTGCAATGAGACGGCGCCCAACCTTTTCAAACTCTGTCCGAGAAGATGGACATGGTCCCCCCCATGAACTGCAACTCATATGCCGACGGAGCAGAGTATTCACGGGATGCAGTTCTTGTCCATTTGATCTCATCTTCGCCAGGCAATGCAAGGTTCAAGTTCAGCCCCTCTATCAAAGACCAGAGGCGAACAAAATTTTCTAGCAGCGTCACTGTGAGGTTATGGCTTATATCTCTGATCCAACGATCCTCAGTCAGAGCGTCGGCCACTGTACAATTCTTCCTCTTGCTGTGTCCATAGAGTGCAGGAAACATAGAAGCAAGAGATCGGTTGTGAAGCCAGCTGGATTTCCAGAACAATGCGAGCTTGCCATTTCGAATAGACACGATTGTTGCAGCTGCAAAAAGGGCCTCGTCGGAAATGTCGATCGGCAATGGCATCCCATTCCACAGCTTGTAGGGAGCTTTCCATTGAAGCCAAAGCAAACGCAGGCGAAGGGCGCGCCCAAAGCACTCCAGGTCCATGATCTCAAGACCGCCAAACTGTATCGGTCGACATACACGACCCTAGCTAACTTTACACTTGCCGCCCTGAAGTTCCTGGGTTCCGGCCCAAAGGAAACGGCGCCGAATCTTATTCAGGTCTTTAATGAATTTCTTCGGAGGTTGCAAGGCAGTCAGGAGATAAGTGGGGAGGAACTCAACACCGATCTCACAAGAACACGACGGCCCCCTATACTGAGCAGCTTCCCCTGCCAGCCTGAAAGCCGCGACATTGCCTTGTCCTGCACTGACTGGAGGTGGACCAGCCTCAACCGCCCCAGAGTCAATGGCAAGCCCAAGTAACTAATAGGGAACGAGCATCTCGGGCCACGGAAGTTTTGTAAGACTTCGTCCAGGTTGACATTAGTGCAGCGAATTGGTGCCACCGAGCTCTTCAACTCATTGATTATTAAGCCTGTTGCCTCACCAAAAGCCTTCATGATGAGCATAACATTGTCAACATCATTCTGTGTCGGGTTGATAAAAATGGCGGCGTCATCAGCATATAAGAAGAGACGGAGGCGGGCGTGGCGTCCACGAAGCGGTGTGAGCAGGCCCGCTTCTGTTGCTTGCTGAAAGACATACTGTAGTGTGTCGATCACCAAGATAAAGAGGTACGGCGAGAGAGGGTCACCTTGCCGTAGACCTCTTTCATGCCTAATAGACGGACCTGCTCCATTGAGAAGGACTGAAGTGGAGGACGTGCTGAGCAGAAGTGAGATCCAATTCCTCCACCGCGCCGGAAAACCTCTATGCTCCAACATATCCAGCAAGAATTCCCAGGAGACCGAATCAAATGCTTTCGATATATCGAGTTTCAGCAGCAGAGCAGGAGTGCGGTTGCGGTGATATGCTCTCACCAAATTCTGAACGTATAAAAAATTATCCTGGATACATCTTTTCTTGATAAAGGCACTCTGAGAGTTGGCGATCAGGCTATTCATCTTTGGGGACAGACGCAAGGCGAGAACCTTAGTGAAGAGTTTGGCGAAAGAATGTATCAGACTGATAGGGCGAAAATCAGCAGCTGTCTCCGCCAATTCTTTCTTTGGCAACAGAACTAGGGATGCAGTGTTGAGCTTTGGAAGAGGCCCAGTATTGAGATGAAACAGACACTGAAAACCCGCTGTAATGTCCTGCTTTATGTTGTTCCAGCAGCTCCTATAGAAAATTCCATTGAAGCCGTCAGGCCCAACGCCTTCTCTGGTGGCGTGTGGCAGATGGCATTTCAGATCTCCTCCTCAGTGAACGGCAGATCAATGCCTGATTGCTGCAGGTCCTGAGTTGCAAGCTGATCCCAAGCAAAAACTCTGCCGCTAATGTTTAGTTCTTAACACTGATCTGAAATGATCTGCAATCTCTGCCTCCTTCTCAGAATGTGACCAAGCGATAGAAGAGTCATTTCTTCTGAGGAAAGGTATATAGTTTTTCCGACTATGAGCATTGGCTTTTAGATGGAAAAACATAGTGCACGCATCTTCTTCTTTGAGCCATGTGAGTCTGGAACATTGGCACCTTCTTGACCTCTCAATGGCCGCAAGACTCAGGATCCGTGACTTCAGGTCTTTCCTAAGGTCTTGTTCATCCCCAGACAGAGCTCGGCTTTCCTGCGCAATATCCAACTGATGAACCACTTCATTTGCAATATAGAGCATCATGCGTGCATCACTAAACAGGGATTTACTCCACTCTTTAAGGGCCGTGGCTATCCTCTAGAACTTGTGGTGCAGAATGTTTAGGGGCGAAGTGCCCGGCACTTCAGCCTGCCAAGCCGACTGAACAATGTCATGGAAGCCCGGAATCTTGACCCAAAAGGACTCGAACCTGAAGGAAGCTGGTTTCGCCGGGCGCT
Organism: Zoysia pacifica; assembly: GCA_001602315.1. NCBI lineage: Eukaryota > Viridiplantae > Streptophyta > Magnoliopsida > Poales > Poaceae > Zoysia > Zoysia pacifica. The sequence continues at coordinate 34,203 of BCLH01001122.1, read as the reverse complement.
GTTGTGGGCACAAGAAAAATGGGCAGTGATCTGAAATTGAAGACGAGAGAGCATGCAAGCCATAGCTGGAATAGAGCAGATCCCAGTTCTTGTTACAGAATGCCCGATCAAGCCGAACTAGAGTTGGATTTTCCCTCTCGTTACTCCACATATACTTGCGGTTTTGCAAAGCGAATTCAAAAAGCTCACAGTTGTCCAAGACCCGTCGGAAACTTCCCATCAACCTTCTGTTCAGGTTCAAGTTGTTTTTATCTGCCGCTTGGTAAATTAGGTTGAAATCTCCCAAACATAGCCAAGGCGTGGACGAAGACGGCTTCAGCGACAAAAGCTCCTCTAGGAAGGCCAGTTTATGACCGTCTTCAGAAGGGCCATAAACAGTAGTTAAAACAAAGGAGAATACATAGACAATGTGATCGAATGCTCCTTGACCAGGGGGGTAGTGACTGTGGCGACAGCGGGATCCCAGGCAATTAGAATACCGCCTCTGGTTCCATCCGCCGGGCAATATGAGAAACCCGTGAGACTATTCCTAAAAAATTCAGCCGCAAGACAGGGGTTTATGGCCTGCAACTTTGTTTCTTGGAGACAAGCAACTGAAGGTTTAGCATCAACCAACATACGTCTGACTGCCTCCCTGCGAGCAGGCAGATTTAAGCCTCTTATATTCCAGTTGAGGATGGTAGGCTTGTTATCCATTGATGAAACCAGATGAACAACAGGCTGGATACACAAGCAGGCCCCAGCAGAGCATCTTGGTACAGAGCACAGAGGGCACAAACATTGTTAGCACAAGGAACAGGGACAAACAACTTGACAGGCAGTTGAGAAGACAACGACTCCCCTGAAGCCACTGCCCTTGCAACCACTGAGGACACAAACACTGAACAAGATACATCACCAGTGAAAACCAGACTGGCATGCACGACAAACCAAACACAAAAGGCCGATCTAACATTGGAACTGGTGGAAACAAACAGACATCAGGGGCTGAATCAGGCGGTCTCAACAGCCACTGTAACTTCTTCAGTTGCAAGCGCCTTCACTGCCGCGTCAATCCTGTGATCGGCCAGCTTCGTCACAGCACGGATTGCTGAAATTGCCGACTTTGGCAGTGCCGCCTTGTAGAGATCGAAGTATTTCCGAAGTGCTTCATCGCCGACAGGCTCACTCGGGCCAACTAGATCAAGTTGGCGGATGAGGCGATGAGTAGCACGTTGAGCGACTTAGCGCCCTTGCACATGACATTCCCCTCCGGTTCAAGACCGGTTTGCCCCCAAGCCGGTGAAGAAGGGAAACGACGCGAGAGAGTAACCTTGTCTTCCCAAGTTGCCAGATTCACCGATAGATTCAACCATTTGACCAAAATGAGCGTGGTTGTAGCTTTGCCTTTCTCGACCAATTTCCAATCCAAGAAATACTCCGGTTCCTCATTCCCCTGTAAAACAGATGTAGTTGGGGGAAGATTTTTACCGACCACCGTGTTTGGACCATCAGCTTGCTTTAGTTGGGACACATGGACCACTGGATGAATGAGATTGTCAGCCGGTAACTTCAGTTTATATGCAACTGTGCCGATGCGAGCCAACACTTCATAAGGTCCATAATATTTGAAAGACAGTTTTTGAGTAGAGCGGGTGGCCACTGAACTCTGAATATAAGGCTGTAACTTCAGATAGACTTTGTCTCTCACTACAAATTGCCGTTCCGAACGATTCTTGTCAGCTTGGTCTTTCATGCGGCACTATACCCGATGAAGTTGCTGCTGTAGAAGTTCCTTCATGATGTCTCGTTCTTTCATCCAGGATATAAGATCAGGAACCGTGGCCTCTGACAGTTTGAACACTCCAAACTCGCGAGGCTGCCTGCCATATAGAACTTCAAAAGGAGTTTTGCCGAGAGCTGAATGAAACGAGGTGTTGTACCAATATTCAGCTAGAGGTAACCAGTGAGACCAATTCTTTGGGCATGAGTGAATTGTACATCTCAAATATGCTTCAAGGCATTGATTCACACATTCTGTTTGTCCATCGGATTGAGGGTGATATGAAGAGCTCATACGCAATTCAGTGTGAGACAGCCTGAACAATTTCCTGCCACAATGTACTGGTAAAAATTCTGTCTCGATCTGAAATTATGGCTTGGGGAAAACCATGCAGCTTAAATATGTTGTTCAGGTACAGCTTGGCCACAGTTTGAGCAGTGAAAAGATGAGATAGAGGCAGAAAGTGATCGTACTTGGTAAATTTGTTCACTACAACCAGAATGGTGTCATAGTGAGAAGATTTTGACAGGCCTTCAATGAAGTCCAGTGAAACCACTGCCCGGACTTGATCAGGAAGAGATAAAGGTTGCAACAAGCCAGGTAGAGCAACATGTTCTGTTTTTGCTTTTTGACAAACAGAACATTGTTGTACAAAAGCCTTAATGTGTTGTTTCATATGTGGCCAGGCAAATAGTCTCTTAGCTCTGTTATAAGTGGCATGGAAACCAAAGTGTCCCCCAAGGCACTGTTATGAAGTGACGAGATGAGTTGTTGCTGCAACTCTAAATTATTAGGATCTAGAGACGAACTTGAAAACAAAGAATACCATTTTCTAAGGTATAATCAGGATGTGAGGTTTTATCAACAGATAACTGCTCCAAGAGCTGTTTGGTAAAAGCATCTTGGAAATAGCCCTGCACAATCGTGTCAAGCCAAATGGACGATTGACAGAGAGCAACAAGTTCGGTGGCATCTGTGATAGGTTTTCTGGATAGTGCATCAGTTACCCGAGTAAACTGTCCTTGCTTGTACTGAATAGAGAAAGTGAGGCCCATCAGTTTAGTGAGAGCTTTTTGCTGTAAAGATGTGTGAACACGCTGTTCAGTAAGATGGACCAGGCTTTGATGGTCAATTCTGATGAAAAATTCAGAATGTGTTTGATAAGCTCTCCAGTGATCAACTGCCATTAAAATGGCTAAACATGCCTTCTCATAGGCAACTAAACCTTGGTCCTTGGGACATAGGGCTTTATTAAGAAAAGCAATAGGATGACCTGTTTGCATGAGGACTGCTCCAATACCTTTGTCTAAAGCATCAGTTTCAATAATAAGATGCTGAGAAAAATCTGGCAGAGCCAATACAGGGGCATGTAACAACTTCTATTTAAGAGACTGAAAAGCAGCTTCAGCCACTGGTGTCCGCATAAACACCACGTGTTTCTTGAGAAGATCTGTTAGAGGTTTGCTAATAATTTCATAATCCTTTACAAATTTTCTGTAATCTTTATATATTAAATGCCTTGCGTTCTCTCAATCTTCGTTACACCACGTCACCTTAAAAAATATTAACCGTCAAATTAAAATCTAACAATGAATATTAGAAAGGAGAAAAAATAGATATTAGAAAGAAAAAAAATACTTTGCCCCGTCAATATAGGAGCATGCTTCTACTCGGCGAGAGTAGACATGAACGGCTGTACTATCGCAATATATTAAAGCGCAAACATTCTCTGATAGCTCGTTGCGTCATATCACCATAAAAAATATTAACCGTCGGATTAAAATATAATGGTGGATATTAGGAAGAAGAAAAAAATAGATATTAAGAAGAAGAAAAAAATCATTTCCCTGGTCTAGGAGTGTGCTTCTACTCAGCGGGAGCAGGCACGAACGGTCGTGTCGATATAAGAGAAGTTCTTATAAATTTATTTTACTTCTATATCTTGCAAGTATATGCTACAATTAAAGACATTTATATGTTATGAATATATATATTTAGATACCTTAAAATGTTTTATCTCTTAAAAATCCTCCTTGATTACTATGCTATAGATTCAATAGAACAATTCTAAAAGATATAAGAAAAGTTCTTATAAATTTATTCTACTTCTATGTCTTACAAGTATATGCTATAATTAAAAACTTTTATATGTTATGAAATTGTATATTTAGATAACTAAGTTGTTTTATCTCCTAAAAATGCTCATTGATTACTATAAGAACTAAAATTCAATTTTTTTCCCTGTTTACAACTCCAGTCAAAAAAAAATAGTAGCTTTAGACGCAATATTTTAATCAAACATTGCCAATATAAATTAGAAATAATTTTAAATTTATTAAGTTACAAAATTAGAAATAATTTATTTTTAAAATACTTTCTTAAAATGTACCGATGCTACTTTTTATTAAATATTTTATAAATAATAAGGGTCACACTTATGCTTTGAAGACCATGTCGACAACTTTTTTTTTAAGACCGGAGTATATGTTTATGAAACTTTGTCATCCACGTCAAAGCAACAATACTTGTTTTTGTTAAATAATAAATTTAAAATATACTGCTTCAACTTAAAATGCACAACAAAAATATAAAAAAAAAAGCATGGCAATTGCCGCGCAGATTTTTTATTATCCTGCTAAACCCAAGAAGCTTCGAAGGTCTTTGACAGAGCTGGGTGTGAATCTTGTTCAGCTGAGATCTTGTCACCAAGACTTACTCCAGCATTAGATATTAAATGACCCAAGTAAGAGATCTGTTGAGCAGCAAAGGTGCACTTAGAATACTTGATGTTCAGTCCATGTGCAAGGAGCAGTCCAAAGACCCGATGTACATGATTCAGATGGTCTGACAGAGAGGCACTGTAAATGAGGATGTCATCTATGAAAACTAGGACACATTTCCTAGGCAATGGCGCTAAGATCTCATTCATGGCACTTTGAAATGTGGCAGGGGCATTACACAATCAAAAGGCATGACTCTAAACTCATAATGACCTTGATGAGTTTGAAAAAGCGGTCTTATGTTTGTCTGTCTCTGTCAACCGAAACTAATGGTATCTAGCTCTCAAATCAAGTTTAGTAAACCAGGAAACTCCATGTAATTCGTCCAGCAGTTCATCAATAATGGGCAAAGGATATTTATTCTTCACAGTTAAAGCTTTCAGGTGTGTATAGTCAATGCAGAAACGCCATGTTCCATCTTTCTTTTTGACAAGCAAAACTGGTGAAGAGAAAGGACTATTACTGCATCTGATGAGACTAGCATCCAGCATTTCCTTAACTTGCCTTTCAATCTCAGATTTCTGTTCTGAAGTGTAACGGTATGGTCTAATAGTAACGGGTTTAGTGCCTAGAATTAGAGGAATGCTATGGTCCCAGGGCTGATGTGGAGGTAAAGCTCGAGGTTCCTTAAAAAGTTCAGCATACTGTTTAAGCAATGGTTGAATTTGTTCTGATGGTTGTGCAGGGGAATCATCAGTGATTGGACAGAAGAATATCACATGCTCTACAGCATTTTGAGCTGATAGCTTCTGAACCTGCAGTGGTCAGAGAAGAGCAAGCTGTAAGCCTTGTTTGGATTCCCTGTAAGGAGATATGTACTGCTGATCATAACCGAAAGACATTCTCTTCTTATCCCACTCATGTAGAATCGGGCTCAATGATTCAAGCCATTTCATCCCCAAAATCATATCATAGCAATCCAATGAAAGGATCTTCAGATCTGTCACGAAGGTGTATCCTTACACCCACCAGTAACATGCCTTGATTATACTGTCACATTGCAGTATCTCTCCATTAGCGACCCTGACCCTGGTGACAGAAATGGGAGTACTAGTTTTCTGTAACTTAAAAGCCACTTTGTTACTGATAAAACTGTGTGTACTTCCTGAATCCACCGGTATCAGAATATGTTGGCTCTCTATCATTCCACAAAGTTTCATTGTCATTGGACTATCAACTCATGCAACTGCTTCCTGTGACAGACAAACTAGCGAGTCCTCATCAGAATCTTCAGTTGCCAAGGCAGGTGGCACTTCTTGAGGAGATTGAAGCATCTCCAACAACTCCTCCATGAAATGTAACTGTACTGTTTGAGCACACCAATGTCCCTGTCCCCATTTTTCTCCACACTTGAAACAAAGCCCACGTGCTCGGCGATAGGCTTTCAAAGCAGCGACACGATCATCGGCGCGTTCTTTTTGTCTGTGCCGGAATGTACCTGAGGTGTCTTCCGGTCAATTGCTGGCATCTCTTGCACATTTTTCTGGGTAGTTCCAGGGCCAAAATGTGAAGGACCACGATGAGATATCGAAGTGCTTTGCCTGAAACCTCTCGTGGTCACAGTGCCATTTACCGATACCTGCAGAGAGGCCAAAGAGTATGCTGCGTCGAGATTCTGTGGGCGATGCAACGTGATCGGAGCGCGAATCTCTGGTTTAAGTCCATCCACGAAATGCGTCGTGAAGAACACTTGATCATATGACGGATTGTGTGCCAGAATCAGATTCATCAGAGTTTCAAACCTGGTCATATACTCATAAACCGTGTCAATCTGACGAACACTGAACAACTGGCGAATGAGCTCCTGCTACTGATCACGCCCAAACCGTACGTTCAACTTACTGCAAAGATCCAGCCATGACGAGAATTCCCTCTGCGTCTGCAGCCACAGCACTGCACCTCTTGAGAAGTGATACGTCGCGATGCGCATCCGCTAATCGGGCAGCACCAGGTACAGGTTGAAGTAGTCTTCACACCGGCGTCTCCAATACTAGGGGTTTTCTTCGTTGAAACATGGAAATTCCAGTTGGAAAGAAGAGTTACTGGACACAATACCGGTAGAACTCGACTGCGACTGAGTTTTCCCTTGTGATGTAGAACCGCCCAAGGAAAACTGCTTGAATCTGAACTGGTTCGGTTGCGTACCTGTGACGAGGATGGTTGTACGGTCGACCTGTAAGCCCCGGTCCCCGGTGGGTGTTGTCGACACTGTGGCTATCGGGCCTGAGACCACCTCCTGGAGGAAGTGTCCCAAGGAGACTGGACTTGCCATGTTCAGAATCATTGGACGCCTCCGAATGTGATGTCGACCCTGAGTTCGTGATCGATGCATCCAGCGCACCCACCTTCTGCTCGATCTGAGTCACATGGCGATGAAGCTTACTAATCTGGGTTTGCAGCTCTTTCACTTGACCTTCCATGGGCTTCCATGCTTCCACAGTGTTCTGAAGCAGCTCGATCGCCTTCTAGGTGGTTTTGTGATCTTCTGCAGCCACCACCTGATCTTGGTTGTACTGCTTGATGAAGTCCGCTAGCATGTTGTCCTGCGACATGATCTTCTGTTGGAGACGGGACTTATTTCGGGGTTTTAGGTTGGGGTTGGTGTCGGCGAGGATGAATGACGGTAACTGGCAATCACGGATTACAATTTGCCTGATGGTGGTGACTGGATAGCAACGGCGGAGGCTCTGATTACCAATTATCACGGTCCTAGTGACTTGCGACGAAATGAAATGAGATAGATTAAAGAAATCGTCGATAAACAGAGGAAGATGATGAAAAACAGGAAGAACAGAGTAGGTGGGAGAACCGCGAGGGCAACGTGCCTCCGGTTAGTTGTTTTTTCTTAGCCAAAAAGTGTCCAACAAACTCACTTTCGGCAGCTTATAACATCGCTGGTCCCTCACTCACTCGAACGCACGTGAAACATCACGTACACGCCTGTTGCCGGAAAAACTACAGGCCGTTCGAAAACAACCTTTTTCGCCTGATTCTTTGCTTACTTCAAGCATTTTCCCTTGTCTTGGTGCTTGTTGCTGCTCTTAACGCCCTTGCACATGACACGCCGCCCTGTGCTTTTGCGCGCGTGTGGGGGGGGGGGTGGGTTGCTGTGGTCAGCATGTCAGTTGGGTTCCCCGCACTTCCGTAGCCCCTGATTTTTTCTTTACTACCAAGGGCCCAACGGTCCCACGCGAGCTTGACAAACTGAGCGAGCAAGCCATGTTTTTCCAGATGAATTCATCAGGCTGGCTGAGGGCTGCTATGGAGTTCTAGTAGTAAGTGGGGAAGAAAACAGTGAGTGCACTGAATACGCTGATTGAGGGACGATGGATCAGTCGAGCTTAAATGCCATCGCGTCCCCGTCTGCATCGTGTCCTTCCGTGCAGCCACAGCACTGTAGGAGTACGCATCACGCCGCCAGCAGCCCCTTGTTCTCTGCCCACTATTTCCAAGTGAATGCCCTCACTGTTTGGAGTTTATGATTATACCTTGAACCCAGTCTGTCTGCCCGGCCCGGACGGTTCGTAGCGCACATGATCATTCATATACTCCCTCCGTCACTTTAGAGAGGTTGTGAATTACCTGTACATTTTTCGCACGTAGTGGTACATTCCTTGCACCAACGATCAATCTGAACTCTGAAGGCATGCTCAGAGGAAGCTACGACAACTTACACTCGTCCCACGCACGATGTATGTGGAACTCTGCGTGTTCGATCTACGCGGCCGATTACTACGCACAGGATCAGGATCCCCGGTACGGAGGAGCAGTCGGAGGAGCAGTCGGGTTCCGCGACGTTCGATGCCTCGGCTCCGATCGGACGGCTCGGCAGCGTCGGTTTGACCCGACTGGAAGGAAGGGTGCTCACGTATCATTTTCTAATGAATTTTTTTTTTCATCTTAGAATAAAAAATTGATTTTCTGCTGCTTAAAAAATTCATAAATTTTTTTAGTGAAACTAAAAAAAATATGTAACCATACAAATTATAAAATATACATTTAGAAGTGAGAAAGTTGTATTACGAAAAGAGAAAAGTACTCCCTCCCATTCAAAAAGAATGTCGTTGTAGACAATAATATTTAGTTAAACATTAGAAATATAAATTACAAATAATTTTTAACTTGTTAAGTTTAAAAATATAAAAATTATATGATGAGATTTATTTTGAAAAGTACTTTTATAAAAGTATAAATATGTTATTTTTAATAAATATTTTTATAGAAAATAGAAGTCAATGTTATGTTTTGAATACTGTGTCATTATCCAAAACAATTTTCTTTGTGAGCCAGAGAAAGTATATTGGGAAGAGAGAGAAGAAAAAAATTGATTAGAAAGTGAGAAAGGCATATTTCTCTATTTTTTAATATATATTTCTCGCTTACTAATTAATTTTCTCTATTTCTAACATGTCTTTCTCATTTATCAATCATTTTTATCTTTTCTAAACATAAATTTCTCACTTCCCAGCGTGTCTTTCTCGCTTCCAGTAGTTTCCTTCTCTCTTCCCAATTACTTTTCTCTCTTTGCAGCACATTTTTTTCACTTTCTAATATAATTTCTTTCTTTTCAACGTGTCTTTTTCACTTCCTAATCAATTTTTTCGCTTTTCAATATACTTTTTTCTCACTTCTAAATATATTTTTTATGATTTATATGGTTACACATATTTTTTTAGTTCACTAAAAAATTTTATGAATTTTTAAGCCGCAGGAAGTCATTTTTATTTTGAAATGAGAAAAGAATTTCATTAAAAAATGGTACGTGAGCACCTTCCTTCCAGTCAGGTCAAACCGACGCTGCCGAGCCGTCCGATCAGAGCCGAGGCATTGAACGTCGCGAAACGCGACTGCTCGTCCGACTGCTCGTTCGTACGAGATCCTGATCCCTACGCACAAGGACCGCAGCGACGAGGCAATGAATTGGAACAGTGGCTGGCCGGTCGGTCGGTCCCGTCAGGGCCACACGGTAGCGTACGCGTACTGTTCTAGTAGTGCACAGTCCGTATACTCCACTTGATTTGAACGATCCCGGCGAGCCATCGTCTGTGCCGAAATGGGCAGCCAATATGGCATGCACGCACAGTGTACGTCTTCAATGCCGTCTAACGACTCATGCCCCTTGCTCTTCTTTCTTTTTTTTCTTTGGGGAGGACTAGCAGAGTACTTGCTCGCACCGCATACGAATAGTTCCTCTGCGTTTGTTTGTTTCGTCAGGAGTGGGTCGATAAATCAGTTAGTGAACATAGGAGTACTCCGTCGTTGCGTGATCGACTCTGAAAGACAAGCTACCAACGTGTGGATCGAGCTACTGCTCCGAAATTTGCAACAAATTGTCCAATAATACTGTATTATCTTCAGGACAGGATCACGATCGAAAGTCAAAGCCCGGCGCTGCCAGCTGCTGCTAATTCCAACGCATGCAGGCAAGCAAGCGCACGGGTGGCTGGGACCTCCGGAAATCCCGCTTCCAAAGCAGCGCTCCGCCCCCTCGCCGTTTCCCTGCTCCCGAACCAGCTGCCGCACGCACGCGCGCGCCGACGAAGAAGAGACCTGGTGGGAAAAGCGGCCTTGGTCGCATGTAGGAGTACATGCCCAGGAGGATCGTGGAGGACTCAGCAACAGCAGCAACAGGCAGCAGCACACGCCCCAAACTACGAGGCCGGCGGGCGGTCGATCAGGCAAATTCCTAGATCCAACCGGAGCAAGGAACGGAACCCCCTGCTGGGCCGCGCGGGCGCGCGCCGGGACACGCAGGGGTCTCCGCACCCGCACGCGTGCGCCGCGATCGTCGCTTCGAGCCTTCGGGATGGAGGAGGCCGGCGGGTGGGACGGGGGGCACGGCCCGACCGGCGCCGCGTTTCCGAGGCGGGTGCCGGCGCCAGCCCCGCTTCCCCCGAGCAGATCACGCGCTCGGCCGGCTGGACGCGCACGATGCGCACGCGGGGGGTGGGGGGGGGGGGGGTGTACTTGCGGATTCCGGAGCGGCGCATGTTTGTGTGCACGCCCGCCCGTCCGCCCAGCCGAGAGGCGATCGGGGTCGTGTGATTTCTGCAACATTTTTCATGCCGCGCGCGCTTGCTTGTCCCTTGCGTTGAACCGTGTCTTGGCTGGCTCCAGGGGCCGGGGCTAGGTGGCTTCGCTTAGCGAACGAGCGCGTGTGGACGTGCATGCGTGCATGCCGGTTTGTTTTGGTTCGCCTTTTCGATCCCGGCTAGTCGCCCGTAAAGTGTCTGCCTAGCCTGGCCCCGGTCAACGGGCCCGTGGGATTTTCAGGATATCGCGCATTGGCACTACTTAAGTTGAGCAAGATCCTGGCGCGGAGATTTTGCTGGTATGGGATTTCAGGAAGACTCTTCCTCTTTGATGCTTTCATCCCACTAATGCAATACACTCAAATTGTTATCTTGTCAAAAAATAAAGCTAGCGTGGGATTTAGATAGCCTACCGTCTGATCACTGCCGAGTGGGCTTTGTCAGGCACTGTTTCCTTACTTGGATGTATAATCAATTGAGCTACTTTTACAATACATATTTTTTAAGAGTTGATAGTCCAACTTATTTCTCTCAAGTAGAGCCAAATAGACACAATGATAAATATATATTTTATTTGTTCAGAAATTGTAGTCACCGACTTAGTTCTTTTAAAAATTTGAAAATTGCTTTATGGCAACAATTCTCCTTCCTGTCAGAAGTCTTCAAGGAAACTTCCTAACAGATGTCTGCTAAGCACTTGTTCACTGTATGCCATTTAATTGTAACGCTCATATATCATTTTTTTTTCTTAGATGTCGCTATGGTTCATTACGGTCTGCTACATCAGTGCAAGAACGACGAAAGCCCCTCATCAGCCCCCGGGGCGCCATTACCTTTCATTTACAGCTCCTTTCTAGAACATCACAAGTTCTAAAACTGATGCTCCTCCTCTAGAATACAGCCATCAGAAGGACAAATGCTCGCCACATAACTTAACCTCCCGCTGTCTGCTGTCTCCCTGGCTCCGGCCCGATCACTACGCTCGTCACCTATAACTACCCCTTGCCAACCACGGTACCTCACCCCCAAGCCAGTAGCTAGCCAAGAACAGAAGCAAAGCGGCAGGGAGAGCGAGTGCCCTACAGCAACAATTTAGGCTCCCCACATCCAACCTAGCTTGGTTCCATGGAAGACCCCTACACGAGCTTCTTCAAGAACCCGTACTACTACTATACCTCCTCCTTCCCCGCGCCTCCCGCCGCTCACCACCTCCCACCTTCCCTCCCGCCGTACGCCACCATCTACCCCGCCGCCGCGCCTCACTACGTCTACCCGGCCTTCTTCCAACAGCCGCCGACGCTGCCTCCTCTTGATGAGCCGTCCTCTCCCTCACCTCCGCTCCGGGAGGCGCTGCCTCTCCTGTCCCAGTCGCCCACGCGCTGCGGCGCCGGCTCGCGGCCGATCTTAGAGGCGGACTCCGACTCCGACGATGACGCCGACGACTTCGTCCGGGGCAGCAGCTCCGGGTCACACGCTGCGCGGGTGCCGCTCCTCGCTGACCTCAACTGCATGCCCACGTGCTGCGACGACGACCCGATGGACGTGGAGGCCGGGGCCTCGACGGACGACGCCGTGGTGGCTCTGCACATCGGCCTGCCGTTGGCGCTCGGCAACGGCTGTGGTCGCACGGAGGCGGACCTCCTGTCCGGACTCTCGGGCAGGGCCGTTGGAGCTTGGATGGAGCCCGAGGAGGAGTGTAAGGTGGACATCGACGCCGGCGACAGCGACGAGGTGGTGCCGTTAGGGTTCGCCGCGACGACGATCGGGAGGCTGAACAAGGGGCAGTACTGGATCCCGACGCCGGCGCAGATCCTCATCGGCCCCACCCAGTTCCCCTGCCCCGTCTGCTGCAAGACCTTCAACAGATACAACAACATGCAGGTCAGTGCCTTTGATCCTGCACTCAGTCATCCATATATAGTTCCATACATGCATAGATCTACGTATTACTAGTATCCAGCTTCTCTCTTCGATCTTGGCCGTTGCTGCTGTTCGTATTCACCAACTGGTTTGATTCTTCGATTGATTGGTCATCATGTTATCGGCCGTAAAGAGGAGGTGGCTGGCTTGCTTTTCTCCTTGGGAGCTGCTAGTTGCGTGCCATGAAACAGACGTAAGCCCTGAGCTTCATGCACAGTGCTTCCTTTTTGTGATTGAACTAGACTGGCATGCCAGGGGCCGACGCCATGCATGAAAACATGCATCTTTATGCTTTTCTTGGGTGCTTGCCTTTTTGAGATTCATATGAGTGGCCGGGTGGGTTGAGTGCAGATCCCACGAAAGATTTTACTACCTTTATTAGTTCTCTCTCTCCTACTAGTACTGATCCATCAGGTTACTTTCTATACTTGCGGCCCAGTACTCCCTGATGGTTACTTATGAGTCATGAGATTTGGCTAGAGATCGATACTGGTTGTTTCGGAGCATGCTCTCATGTTTGGAAAGCACAATTAAGATCGTGTGATCGATATCATGGGCTGCGCTTTGGCAGTCTACCAATCCTGCACGAATCCAAGAACAGAAAGCGGTCTGCAGTGTTTATCCTGTAGCAGCTACTGTGTTTCTCCGGCTGCTCTCTTTAAAGAAGCATTGCAAGCACAATCACGCAAGCAAAGGGCTATCCAGCCGTAGTCCTCACTCTCTGGTTGCACCTTTCAGCTGCAACTGATTACCATTGCTGCGTGAAAAAGTCTGAGCTGATTTAATGTAAGGCACTGGGCAGTAATGAACAGGTTAGGCTCAATCAGTTCATTCAAGTCCAAGTTTGGATTAGTTTTACAAATTCATCAAATTCACAACATGTGATGTGGCCCATTTTGACAACCAGCATTACTGTTAATCTTGTCTACATTTAAATGACGAAATTCTAACTGCATCATTATTTACATGTGAAAATATGTCTAATGTTGCAGATGCACATGTGGGGGCACGGGTCGCAGTACCGCAAGGGCCCCGAGTCACTGCGGGGCGTGCAGCCGACGGCGATGCTGCGGCTGCCGTGCTACTGCTGCGCGCCGGGGTGCCGCAACAACATCGACCACCCGCGCGCGCGGCCGCTCAAGGACTTCCGGACGCTGCAGACGCACTACAAGCGCAAGCACGGGCTGAAGCCGTTCCTGTGCCGCAAGTGCGGCAAGGCCTTCGCCGTCAAGGGCGACTGGCGCACGCACGAGAAGAACTGCGGCAAGCTCTGGTACTGCATCTGCGGCTCCGAGTTCAAGCACAAGCGCTCGCTTAAGGACCACGCCCGCGCCTTTGGCCACGGCCACGGCGCGTTCGGGTGCAACGTCGACGGCGCCGGCGACGGCCTCGAGGACGACGACGAGGGTGCCGTCTCCGAGATCGAGCAGGATTGCGCGGGATCCTGCAGGTCGGCACGGTGATCGTCGACGTTCCGGTCGCTGACCGTCGACCGATTAGCGTCTCTTGAATCACTATACTTCGTGCTATATATATAGCTAGTTTGTGCTACCTACCACGTTATTGTTGTTCTCATTGTTTCACAACGGCGCCGTTGTTGCTTTTGCTCAAGTAGATTGTTAGGGTTGTAGAGATCACACTTCTCTACTACTGGTAGCTGGTTATCGCCGACTGTGATACTCCGGTGTGTGTTGGAACGCTGGTTGCTTGTTGTTGAGTGATCTCAATCGATCATACCGTCCATAATCTCTCTTTCGAAAAGCATCTTCAATTTTTACGTTTGGCTTTAATTTTTTAATTGTCAATTAACAAAACAACATGTGCTGAGCTTAAATTTGTCAGAAACAATTGTTACTACTAGTTTATTTTAGAAAGTTTTGAACCGGCCACTAACCCAAAAAGCAGAAAATTTACACCCTAATAAGATTACGTACATGGTTGTTCACAACCGAAATGGTAAAATTTCCCAAGTCAGCTTATACTCACAGGGCCACGGTACTACTATAGATTTTGAAAATGACGACCGACTACTGGATTTCCATCACCGGCATGCTTCATTTACATTCAGTCGTTGTCATTGATGTCACTCATATCTCTGCGTGTGGAATGTGATCCGTCTTTCCGGTCCCTGGCAAGTTTCTACTCCTATGGATCGACATTACCCTTTCTGTGCAAACACATAGACCAACCTAAGTTTCTTCCAGGAGTGGAGTACTAGGTGACTTAATATTTCAGGTTTCTAAGTTACAGGTGTTAGACTCTGGGGAATTTCACAAAAGAAAGCAAATCTCAAGCAATTCGATTCCATGGTCATATCCCTGCTTCCCAAACTGTTTACACGGAATTTGTCCGCTATGTAAAACAATGGAAAGAAAACAAGAGTACTTTTTCACGCCTTTGGTTGAGAGGATCAACTTTTTGGGCGCACTTGAGAGATCTAGGGGGATGGCCGACCAAAGCATAGATCCAAAGTGTGATGGATGGAACATCACATAAACCATTGAGATGTTCGTGCCAAATTATGAGCTTTTCTCACATCGGCTGGATAGAATAGCAGGATAGGGATGGACAGTGAGCTGACCAGGGCGCCTTTTAGGAGTATTTCTTAAAGTGATATCTAAATTCACAAATTGTATCTTTTTTAATATTTATATTAGTACTATCTAAAGGAGGGCATACATCTTACTAACGGCTACAAGCATGGATTCTACGGAGTGTTGACCCGTAACGGAACAACAAGGCTGTAGCATGCAATTGTACCTTTGGCCATGACAAAGGAATATTCCTAGGATCCGACTCAGGGCTTCTTCGGTTTTGTGTGAATGAAAGTAATGAAGTGATGAAAAGGAAACAGATCCTGTAAATACATGGAGTATATCCAGAGTGATCGGATTCTCTAAATTCAAATGAAAAAAAAAGAAGGATCAGCGGGACTGCAAACTGGTTGTTTGAAGGGTCACCTCAACGGAACAATCAATCAACCATCACCTGTGGGGATTGCTGGCCGGACTGCTGCGTGCCCGTGTGCGAATGGGCAGTGTATTGATGATCGATCGATCCATTGCACGCGGGGGGATACGTGCGCCCAACAACGCGGCTTAGACTCCACACTTGCCGATCCTGCTCTGTCCTTTCTTCTCTACCTTCGACGGCTTCCCCTTCTCCCCTGAGCCCCCCTCCTGTCCATGTCACTAGCGTGCAGCTACCGGGCCGGTGTAGCTACCCTCCTGCGTTCGAGCATTCCATGCTTCGCGCATGCGTAGCTGCCTCGAAACTGCTAGCGTATCTCACAGATGCGTCGTCTACCAGCTGCTTGATTACAGTAAACACCAATCAACCAACACGCATCCATCCCCTTCTTATTAAATCCTTCGTCGGCTGGGCCGCACGCGCGCGTTGTTCGCGCCGTGGATTATCGGCCTTGTTAATTGGGATGATTGTTTACTCGACCTGACCCCGTCGAGGAGACCAGGAGAAGCAGGGAGGAATAAACAAGCGACGGGCTGTTCCCCCGGCCCGCGCCGGAACTGTCGTGTCGCCCCCGGCTGGTGGTTCAGGTGCACGAGGCGCTTTTCGGTTCTGCGGATCTCTCTCCCTCGTCGTATCAGGCGCCTACCCCTAAGGCCCTAACCCGACAGCAGCTTAAGATCGGGAAAAAAACCGACAGCAGCTTTGTTAGAGAGGGAATGAACGCCAAGGACCGATGATTATTTTGGGTGTGAGTACGAGGCATTTGATAATTTAGAACTCATTTCGTGAAGCTTCGATAATTTAACACTGATTTATTATCAAACACACAGGTGATCTCATATGTAATTCACATTTAAGTAAAACTATTGGTCACCAGTCGTGCTGCACCTGCTCTCGCTGAGGCCGATGGGCTCCGATTGACAGAGAGAGATGGCGATAGCATGCATGGCGTAGCAGTGCATGCTGGCATGCTTCTTCACCGTACCGCCACAACGGGGCAGCCATGGGATAGGCACGAGATGAGGTCGAGTAAATGGGCCGCTCGGCAAAGAGGGTCGTCGTACTCGTACAGATAGGACTAGGAGGAGTACTCCAGTCTGGTAGTACGACCTCCATCTGCAAGTCCGCCTGAACAGGGCCATACGACGGAGAGAGAGAGAAAGACGGCGGCGCGCAAGCGCAAGAAGGACGGGGACTGGAGGAAGGAAGCGTGGAAATGGCGGTGCAGGGCACAGTTCGCGGCTGTAGGCTGTAGCGACAAGCAAACTGCAAATTTATAGCGAGCCGAGCGGCATATGGGTCGCAGAAGGCGATCGAGGAGGAAGGAGTGATGAGTGGGGAATGGCCGGGAGAAAATCTGAGCGCAACCAGCTCGGAATGGCCTAGAGCGGAGAGGGGACGGGAGGAAGCTGTGTGACGCCAGCATGGCGATGCATTGCAGGGCACTGTTCAATCTGGCCAAGTGGATTCGCTTCCCAGATCGCATCACAGATTGGGCTGACGCAACATATGAGATGACTATAATTGTAATTCTAATCGCTGCTCATCTCTCTCAGGACCGCAGGATGTTCCCCGCTGCTTCACTCTGCGGCACTTCTTTAAACTCAAGGCCAGGTTTCATACGATTCTCGCACCTTATCCAGAGCAGTAGTTTTTTGAGCCTGAGAGTCTGAGAGTCTGAGACTCATTGGCAGCTAGCATATCATTGCCAGTTTTTTTATGCCGGTGCTTCAGATCATTGCCCTGGGAATCAAGAGTAAATCCCTTATTTCCTCATCCTATGAATTTATTCTTTATTTATCCCCAACAAAGTCTCAATCCCGTGTATACTCATGTTTTAAAAATCAATCCCTTCCCTTTTACGCCTTTTTCCGTTAGTCACATCGGCTCCGTTAGACTTAACAGTGTTATATTTTTTCAAATGACCAGAATACCCTCGTCATAATCACCGGACTTAAAGACAAAACATCTGAAAAAATAAATCTTGATTATATAATTAATTAATAATCAACAAAAAATGATAATTCTTATTTATTTTGTTTAATTTTAAAGGAAAAAAGATGTCACTTTGAGAGTAAAATTGTTCATAGAGCAAAAAGATAACTCACTAACGAAAAAAAGACATAAAAGAGATACAGATTTAAATTTTGGGTATATAAGAGAAGTTGGTTCTAACGGAGACCAATAAGAGATAAGTTTTTAGAATGGAGGAAATATGGAATTTACTCGGGAATCAATGGGGATGCCACGCTTGCAGAATTCTTCCTGAGAATTATGGAAACCCATAACGATAAGCCCATTGGCACGTGGAGCGTAGATGGGTTGAATTCTACCTTACAGCCCATTACATTATTGATGCGGGTTGGGTTCGTTAGGTGGTTATTGATGGGCTGAATTCTACCTTGACGCTCATGTGGATCTAGCTTTCAAGAGCGTATTGTTGACGGTGGCTGGCTGCTCCGTTATATGCATGCTAATGGGGCAAGATCCTTGGTCCATTGCGGCCTTGTGGCCTGTGGGTGTTTAGGGCCTACTAGTAACCAGCTTTAAGTTTGATACGGCATCTTTAATATTGCCTTGATAATTTGTTAGTTGGGCCAGGCCCGTCTTAGAATACGGCACAAATACTAATTATTAGATTTTATAGATAAACGATTTCAATTTCATAGTCGGATTTGAGATTTTCTCTTACAAACGAACTCAAAACAAACGAATAAACTTCAGGGGCGCAACACACGGCAATGTTGTTCGCCGAGCCGTGAGTTAAGCAATGCGAACTGAATCGTCATTATTTTCGTAACAAACCGCCCGTCCTACCTGGCACCCACCTCGAGCAGAGGCAATAAAAACCCAAAGGAAAGCCCAAACAAAAGCCCAATAAAATCTCACCTCGCCTCCGACTGCCGCCAGCCGCCCCCAATCTCCACGCGTCGCCGCCGCTTACCGGCGAGTCCGTCCCGTCTCCGCCACGCCGCCGAAGCTTTTGTACGCCACTGCGCTCGGATAAGGCGGCCCGCTTCGCCCCAGTAGTCTCGGCACCCGGCCTCATCGTGCGGGATCTAGGTTGCGTGGGGAGGGGTTCTGGACGACCTCGCCGCTATGGCGGCGGCTGCCGGTCCTGATGGAGACGACCGCACCTTCAAAGTCGACTTCACTGACACTGGAGAGAAATTGCTCCAGGAGCTCTTGCGGAAGAAGTTGCGAGAGTTCATGAGCGCCCCAGACGACATCGTGGTACGGTGACGCTGCTCGTTCAATTGCCTGGCCCGCCCCTATAGCTTCGCGTTTGGATGCTGTGTTGTGGTTGATTACTGTGATTACAGGCTTGGTGCGATCTACAGTTCAGGGATTTTCCATTTACACTTGATACAATCTAGCGGACTGGCATGAATTACTGTGTATTTGTTCCAATCAGTGTACCATATAAACAATTCTATATATTTTTGGTGCTTGGGTTCATTCAACAATCTGTTTCTTAAGAGAATTCCTTGTAGATTATTAGATTATCATCAAATGCTAGTAAACCTTCCACTGAGATGACATTATGTGGAACAGTGGATGGGTACTTTGGAGTGAACCATGCCCTTTTTTGCATTGGATCCGTGATTTTTCATGTTGCTGGATGAAGCACATGTTATTAAACTTTTTGCAAGATGTTTATTTTTTGCTGCGCCAGTAGTTAGCTGCTGCTGTTGGACATACTTTTTTTTTGTGGATTAGTTCTGCCTCAATTAAATGAGCATATCTATTAGTACAAATCAGACCAGACTCTTTGGATTCCATGCTATCCCATGCGAATTTGCTGCAATCGAGTGGACATGCATTTATCTTAAGTGTTTTTTATTCAAGTGAGTACTGAATAATAATTGTTGTAAGCATGTTATACTAAGTGGTGTGGTGATAAGGACGGGTTAGCTTCTGACAGTCACACTTTAGCATATGATATTGATCAACATTCAATGCGTGATTTTTGATTAATTTTTAAAACTGTGCTCTCCTTCAAATAAAACAATTTTTTTTGCTCTTTTTTCCATCTATCATTGATCCTTGATCAGTGTTCCTAGTTGTGCAAAGTATTACACAATGACATAGAATGCATTGCATATCTAGTATTTTTGGTACCATGCATTCTCTTTTTTCAACTTAGGGTAGGCAACATAATTCTCATACAGTTTTTTTTCCATATTACGCTGGAAATTCTAGATATAAAGCAATAATTAACCTTCATTTCTGTTGAGTGCAGGAATATGTTATTCTCCTGCTGAGGGGTGGAGTATGCAGGAATGACGCCTGCCAGAAGCTCGATGTATTTCTAGAGGATGATAGTGCATCGTTTATTTCCTGGTTAGTAAGTTCTATATTGCATTATGGTTTTGTTCTTCGTGCATCAGCTGTTTCTCGAACCATTATCATTGTTTGTACTCTGTCAATAATTAACTATCAGTATTATCTGTGGTGCTAGTGGAATTTCAATTGTTGCTTGTTGAATATTTTGCTTCAGATATTACTCTATGATTTGTGTCTTACTCTTTTAGAGACTAAATCACATTAATTGGATTTTGTATCGCACTTGTCTGATAGTTTAGTTGCTCTTAAAGAAGGCTACTTTTGCCTTGTTAGAGCTTTTTTTTTTTAAATCAGTACTTATAAGCATTACAATATTCACATAAATCATAGGCATTCCAGTTACAAGCAGTAAATCAGTTATGACAATGTAATGCTCCCGCTGTTTTCTTGTATGGTGCTTTAGAATCAGTGCAATTAAATTTCTTCATATTGATTATCAGTATGTTTAAAAGTATCAAGATTCAATATTTGATCTTGTAAATGGTATTTCTTATGAAGCTATATCTTAGATTCTGCTATGTCGAACTGAAAATATGATAATAGAAGAGGCAGCTTTTGTTGAAACTAGAGTACCATTATATCCACAAGGCATTGTGCACTTTTGTCATTCTTGCGTGGAGAAACGATTCATAGTAATGCTTTCTCCTGGGCTAGTCCAACATCTGGAAAGTTTTTCATACAATCATACATGGTACACATCAGCAAAAGAAGTCAACAATAAATTATTCTTTGTTGCCATTCATGTAATATTTTAGGTTATAATGATTTTAATGATTGCCTTTTTGGTTGTGTAGGTTGTGGGATCATCTATCTACACATTTGCACCTTTATGTGAAAGTACAAGAACAAAATCAGCAGCAAAACGATGATGTTGAGGCCCCCAAAGAAGCATCTGCAAGACCAATGCCGTCAGAGGTGCTCCAGACGAGCAAAATTCAAATCCACTCCGAGCACACTATTGAATCAAGTACAAGCACTAGAAAACAAAATCATAGGGAATGGAAAGGAACTGGCTGGGAGGGAAATGAGAAATTTCCACTTCGAAGTGTATTAACTGATATTCTTCACGGAGAGAAGAAGCGATCACAAAAGTCCAATGAAATATGGCACCCTCCATTGAAACAACAGAATGGCAGGAAGCGTGATAGGGATGATGAACCACAGCAAACAAAGGTCTGGTGTGTTCCTAAATCTCAACTGCAAAAAATCTTAATGGACTTCTGCTTTTGTTGACAAAGTTTATTGTGACATTGTGCTTTCATTTTTTAAAAAATTTACAGTTTTATAATTAAGGAAACTTCTTGTTTTGGACTGAGCATAACAGTTTTCTTCTAATTTTCACAAGTTTTTTATAGTTCCACTAAGATATTCTTCTGTTCATTTCTCTTTCTTCTTAAAAATGTATATATGTCCTGCAGAGAGTCCTGTCTTCACGTCCCATGCTTGGAGGTGGTGGTGGTGCTTCCTGTCGTCTTCTGCAATTTGCTGTTCGTGATGCTGTAAAAGCTGTGCAGCCAGCCAATAGCTCTGCTGAACCTGCATCCAAGCGGTTGCGCTCTTTAGTTTCCGCAGCACCTGCAGACAACCTGCGTGATAAGAAGTCAGAAAGATCCCAAGACTGCCTGAATGATAGAAGATCAGAAAGAACTAGACCAGTCCTACAGGTACAAGGAGCTGCATTAGCTCTCAAAGCTGCTGCAGATTCTACAAAAGTTAGATCAACTGGAAGTGTTTTCAAGCGATTGGGTCAAGGGAATGTTGTGAAACAGCCATCCTATTCTCGTGAAGAAAAAAGAGATTACAGGGACTTTGAACCAGTTACTGCCGTAGATGAGCTTGATTCTGATCGATATGGTAATGATGAGGATTCAGAAGTGGAATCTGGGGAGCTGAACATGGCTGATAGGGAGGCTGAAATGAGTGTTGATTCAACCTATGATGATGATTTGGACCGAGATGAGCACATTACAAGATACCAAAGTTCTGGTTCACATGAAGTTGCTTTTGACTCTGTTGTAGAGAAGAAAGCTATCTTGGTGAAATGCAGTATTGAACCAGAGATGCAGGCAATAAGACCTTCCAGTGTGATCAATAAGGAGCAACCTATTTCTTCATTGACAGGGGCAGCAAGGAAAACTGTTGTTGTTCCTGCTGTTGCGAGTACTGCAGAACCTATCGATTATGAAACACCAAAAGATGTTCATGTTGTGAAGAAGCCTAATGTCGCACCCACAAATGCAAATGCAACCAGTCTGCATAGCAATGTTAAAGTAAGCATCCTCGTAGTTTTAGTTAATAATACTTTTAGTAATTTTGTTTATCCTGCTTCAGAATAACAATAAATTTTTCTGTTTTCCTAAACGGAATTAAACGACCATTTAAATGGCGTCTTAACGCTAAATGGACACCCTCATCTAGGCCTAAACGCCGTCTAGACGGAATTAAACGGCATTTAAACGCTAGATGGTGGTTGACCGACTGTTTACCGTTTAGGAAGACAGGGATAAGTTTAAGTCGCACATTTTGAATATGTTGTATTCTATGGCTCAGATTCTATCAGATGTTCCTTTGATGCTGTTGAACATCGATTTTGTGGATATTTTAATCAAGTCAAAACTCATGGTTAACATTTGTCCAAATGCCTAGGACAAGAATGTAGTCCTTTAGGACTTTAGATGCTAGCACTGTGATATTCTTGCCACTTGAAGGATGGGACAGCAGTGGGGGCCACAGATAATAGTGTAATTGTGGTATTGCTCATCTGATTTGCCAATACTTAGCTTTAATCAAATTAGGACAGGTTACTTTCTTGCAGATTTTTGTAGTCTGCTTCTCTGTACATGACTGCCTTTTGAAAGCTTATTTACAGTGGTTTGGAGTGAGAATTATGAGAAGTTGACCTCTCTGTTCTCTGCTCTACTGCTTTATTGTCACATTGTTTTAGTTGTAAGCAGATCTCAGTTTGCCTGCATCTTGAATGAAACTGAAAGCAAATAGGCTTGAAGTTACATCCTTGTTGTTTGTGATGCTCATTAATATTGTTTTATATTCTTTTGATCTGGTTTTAACGGTGGAATATATATATAGAGTATTTAAAAGCTTGTATATAGTATATAAAACTTATATTTAAAAAGGATTCTTGGCTAATTTGCTCTGATTGCTAACCAATTTCGTTCAGGAAGTAGGTCATGTTGAAATTCAGAAGGATTCTCAGCGGTCTGCACCGTCTGGTAAGTAATATAGTATATTCTTTTGTAGAAAGCACTGGTGTGGTTTCTTTTACTTTTTTTGCATCTACCATCCATGCCCATCCTGTCTATCATATGAATTGCATCTATTTCTAGTGGTTCCTATTAGATTCGTATCCTGCTCCACCAATTAATACACATATGCTCTTGCAGCCCCTAACCTCAGTTCATCTAACTAGCATGCTAAAACTATTTAATTTGCCACTTGTCCATCACTTTGCCCAACTGAAAATGTGTGGCTTGGGTAGTTACTCCAACACTTGTAAGAGGTTTTTATTTATCTGCACCATACTTTAATTAAAAATATGAAAGGAGAATTTAACGCAAGCCATTATTACAACCATCACTGGTAGAAAATGTTCAACCTCGAAGGGAATGCCCTGTACTGTTATAATGTATTTTACCTTCCTTGCTGTTGCAGTTTCATATAACACAACGCATCCAAGCGAGGATGCAGATTCAAGGACCCTCTATGTCACCAATGTGGGTATCTATCGATTCTCATCAACCTAATTATTTCATACCATTAGATTATTTTATTTATCTTGGTCGAATTGTCTGAAGGTCCACTTTGCTGCCACAAAAGATTCATTATCTCGCCATTTCAACAAGTTTGGTGCAGTACTGAAAGTAGTCATTGTCACTAATGCTGCGACAGGGCAGCCAACAGGGTTAGTTTTCTTAATCCTTATTGTAGCTGATATGAGATTTTATCATGCCATTGTTTTTGTACGATAACGAAACCTCATTATAATTTAGGAAAGCGAAGTGACAGATCTTGACATATCTAACATGCATAACCCAGTAACTCCTTATAATAATAATATTGCTCTCTTCGTTTTAAAATCTGATCAGTTCGGATTTTTTTCAGAAAAAAATATGGGTGTAATCTCAGTTTTCATGAAATTAGAACTTCTTTTATGTTGGTTATGTAAGGGTCTGAAAACTGAAGATCGTTTGTCTTGCTCATATCAGACCTGATAAAACGTTTAGGCTGTTTAATTGTTGAAATTACAACTTATTACGGATCTAGGTTGGACATTGCTGCAAGTGTGGTAGCTATAATATACTGGCTCAATCCATACTCGAAAATCATGTTTGCTTGCTTGGAATATATAATTATTGGCACCTTCTATGATACAGATCTGCCTACATAGAGTTCTTACACAAAGAATCAGCAGAACGAGCTTTGTCTTTGAACGGCACATCATTTATGACACGCATTCTTAAGGTATGATGGTTCTTTTAAACTTGACCTTTCATGTGGTCTGTCCACTTATCTTCTGCTGTTATTTGTGTTGATCAACAAGGAATATGTTGTCTAAACTCTTCATGTAATACTGTACTTGGTTGGAGGTTGAATATAGACATAGGATCCTCTTATCTGATTTAGTTTTGCATTCGTCAGTGTTCAATGTCTCTCCCCGAACTTCTTTTTTTTTTGTACGACTCTGGTATACTATGCATCTTATGCATGCTGGTTATGATTATGGATTTACCTGGAACTGTATAGTGAAAGTTCTGAGTTTTGAAACTGGGATAAATGTGATTTTGTGCTGTTTTCTGTAATATAGGTTGTCCGGCGAAGTTCTCATGAATCTGCTCAGTTTTATGGTTGGCCTGGTAGTGGACGATCATCATTATATGGAAGGCATGGCAGAATGTACCCAAGAGCTGTTCTCCCAGGCAGTTCCTTCAGAGGGCGTACTCCGATGAAAATTGGTGCTAGAAGTTTACAGTGGAAGCGAGAGCCTTCTTGCACCGATTCAAGTGCAGGTGCAAAACATGACATGAGTGTGCCGTTATCTTCTGAACAGGTGCTCCCACCTGGCACATAGACTGGAGCATACAATTGAGTTGATATGGAGAACCAATTGGTATTTTACATCACCCCTCATGTCAGAACAGCAAACCTGCTGTTTTGTAAAAAGCCCAAAAAAATGAAAAATACTGGAAAAAGCTTAAAAGTTGAGGGAGGGATTGGTAACTGATCTGATAAGCAGCCATACGGATAATTGGAATTGGCCCTCGTCGTGATATGTGAATAGGCTGATACTGCACGAAGATGTCATTCGGAAGTCAGCCTGCTTCATGTGAATCATTCATATCTGAAATAATTACAACCCTTTTATATGCGTTTGTTGGTTGCCTAGATGAGGGCCGATGAGCATATTGTTACTATAGTAGTATGGCAGAGGCTTTCATGCATATCAGATTAGACCAAGATGAGGTGCAGTTTTGACCAATATATTAATGTCTTCGCTTCATCAGTGTAAGCATTAACTGTATAGCAAAACCTTATCTGTGCTTCTCTGAATCAGTCTCGTTCCCGACACAATAGAAAGAAAAAGGAAGAAAGGAAGGGAAAATAAATGTATTCTCTTTTTATTTCTGACTTACTGTTGTGTTTAATGTATCGATGCCGTTTTTACATTTGTGCTTAACAATGTTTTATTAGTCCTCTTCGTGGTCCAAATGAAATATTGCATGCTTCTTATATCTTTATCTGTTATATATCCCTCAACATTGTTGCAGCATCCAGCTAAATATTTTAGTTAATTCCCTCCCTTGTTGCCATTGTTCTTGTGGAAATAGGATTGTTTATCCAGTTGTTTTACTTCTGTTGTGTTTGGTGTACTATGTTTCCTTGACAGCTTGACCCCATGACATTGCTATTTGGTAAAATGAGTTAGTATGTATCTCTAGCGGAGAGATGAAATTTGAGTACGAATGCTTTGTAAAAAAGACATCGTAATTTTTTCCCCTTGTATATCTAGTTGTAATATTTCCCGTGGGGATGTTGGCGTTGTCGTATGTTGCAGGAATGAATGCGTAGGAGCATCTATTTTCCATGTGTAATACAGTATTAAGGGCATTTTTTAGGATTATGATTATTCAAAAAATTGCTTATACTTTGGATTATTCATAAAAATTGTTTATCCAATTTATCTACATAATTTGTTTTTTATGTCAAAAGTATTTGGCAAATTAGCTTATCCAATGTAGATTATAGGTGGTGATAAAAATATGAATGTTAGTATAAAATATAAAAATAATTATAAATGATTATGGGCATAATCACTTATGAGTTTTAAGTATTTGATAAAGATTATAGCACAAATTATAATAATTAGTAGCAAAAACAGTTTTGTCGGGATCACGTATCTCAGGCACCTAACAGATCGCTCCAACGTGAGAAAATCGGGGGTCGGACGACACGGGTGTCGACCCCTCCACGACGACCTACGACGGCTATCTCATGGCCACGCAAGGGCGCGAAGACCTCGGGCTCCGAGAATAACACCCGGGGACGACCCCTAGGAGGCAGGTACCGCGTTATGGTACAATTACTTCGGGGACCAGCTGCCATCCGTCTCGACGAGACAGGACGAGATTCACCACGACGACACTCCAGCAGAAAGCTGCGACGACTGCACCACGCGATGGGACAGCACTGTAGCTGGCACAGTAGCGCCGGACAGGTACTACGGTACCCGCCGACATGTCCGACGCGACGGGTCATGACCGCGCCTGGACGGAACGAAGTGATGTCGACAACGACGGACGGGTCCACCTGTCGGCGAGACGGTAGGATCGCGTAGGACCCATTGCATGTAACCTCAGGACTCCCCCTATATAAAGGGAGGCCCGGGGAGCGATAAAGAGATGAAAACACCACACCAAGCACACCTCGATTTTCTCACACCTAGGGTCCTCCCGCGAAGAGAGGCCCTCGTCTTGTAACATTATCCTTGAGATAATCCGCTCCTTGGACGTTGGGTATTACACCACTCAAGTGGCCCGAACCAGGCGAAAAATCCCCTTGAGTCCATCCCAGACTAGGCCATATCGAATCCGAAGGCATACCGTCTCTTACGATCGTATCTTTACTGTGCCGGTGGTCAGAACGCCGACAGTTGGCGCGCCAGGAAGGGGCGCGTAGACATCTCCTTTGGTGTGTTTTCGCTTCGGTTTTTCGATGACCTCATGCTTCGTAGTAGGGGACGTTTCGATCTCTCACCCCCGCTTCAAAGACGCCACGGTCACTGTCTCTAGAGACGGTCGATCGTGGCAAGCCCTCGCCTTCATCTCTGGGTAAACCTTCCGTTTCGGGAGCCTGGACTTCGTCGCGAACGAAGGCGGCAATCTCTGTCTCCAGGCTCCACGCGGAAGGCGCCCTCGCTGGTGGCCCCGGAGCCATCTCATTTTGGGGCACGACCCGTCGAGGGAGTGCTTCACTCTCCACGCCCCCAAGAGCGCGGAACCGGCGACTCCCAGCACCACGCCACTGGGTGTCAACCTGTCCCTGCGTCCTCAAGTAGACGTCGCCGGTCAAGCGTGGCCGCCCCCGGGACGCATTGACAGCCCCGAGCCTAGAAGCAAGGCTCCAGCCGGGCCCAGCGACACGGCGCGAGCCCGGGGGCGATCCACCTACCAGCAGCTCGCAGCTGGGGGGCCGCCAACCTTCGACACCCTGCTCGAGAACCTCGCGGCGGCAGCGTGCATCCTCAACGAGACCGCTGCCCCCGAGGACCCGGCGCTGAGGGAAGTGTACGACCGCGTACGCTTCTACCTCGGCAGCGCGCTTCAGTGACCGGAAGCGTCTCTCCGACCCCAGCAGTCGGAGACGAAAAGCAACCGCCAGTCCCAGGACCGGCGGAGCTCGGCGCGCGACAGCCCAGTCGAGGAACGGCGCCCTCGACACCATGCGGGGTCAGTCCTCCCCCGCCTCGGCCCCAACCTCGACATCCGCGGCACCATCGACGCCAGGCGCCAAGCGAGGAGCGAGCTCCGCGACGAATCCCGCAGGAGACGCTCCCGCGACCACTACTACCGACGCGGCTCCCTCGACTCCAGGAGCCCGAGCCCTGAGGGGGTCGGACCCAGAGCGTTCGGATCGCTCATTCGGCACGCGAAATTCCCGCAGAGGTTTCGCGCCCCGACCACCATCGGACGCTACAACGGGGAAACAAACCCCGTCCACTGGCTGGAGGACTACCGCCTCGCCTGCAGGACCGGAGGGGCGGACGACCTGTTCGCCATCCAGTACCTGCCTCTCTTCCTCACCGACTCCGCCTGGGGATGGCTCGAACACCTCCCCGAGGGCTGCGTCCAAGACTGGAGCGACCTGCGCCGAGTCTTCGTCGGCAATTTCCAAGGGACTTACACGCGTCCGGGTAACTCCTGGAACCTCAAGAATTGTAAGCAGGGGCCCGACGAATCGCTCCGGGAATATATCCAGCGCTTTTCGCGAAAGCGCAACGAGCTCCCCAGCGTCAACGACGCCGACGTGATCAACGCCTTCACCTGCGGCACGGCGTCCAAGGCGCTCGTCCATAAGTTGGGCCGGAGGAACCCTCGGACCGCCCGAGACCTTCTCGACATCGCCACCACCTTCGCCACCGGAGAAGAGGCCGTGCAGGCCAACTTCGACAGAGGTCGAGCGAAGGACGAAAGGTCGAGGAACGACCGTCGGGGAGATCAACCCCCCGACCGGTCCACGAACCGCCGCAGCGAGCGGGGTGGCGGCAGCTCGAGCCGCAAGGGCAAAGGTCGGCGCCACGATGACGACTTAGTGGCCGCCGCAGACCACCCGGCCCGACCCCCGACCAAGAAACCGGCTAACCATGACGACCACTTCGACAAGATGCTTGACCGACCCTGCCCCAACCATTCTATGCCGGTCAAGCACACCCTCCGGAATTGCCACCTGGCAAGGAGGTTCTTCAGGAGCGAGCCACAAGCCGGCTTCCCGGCGGCCAAGACCAACCCTCAGGCCAAGGCCGCTGGGGAAGACGAAGGGACGGCTTTCCCCGAGCCAAAGGACTGCCTCATGATCTTTGGCGGCCCTGCGGCCTACTGCAAATCTCGCAGCCGCCAGAAGAGGACATGGCGCGAGGTCAACGCTGTCAACCCCGCGGTCCCCTGCTACCTCAAGTGGTCCGAGGCCCCGATCACATTCGATCGGGCCGACCACCCGGACCACGTCCCACAGCCCGGGCGCCTCCCGTTGGTGCTCGACCCCATCGTCGGCTCCGTGCGCCTGTCAAAGGTGTTCATGGACGGAGGAAGCGCTCTCAACATCCTCTATGCCGACGCCTTCCGGACGATGAGGCTGACAGAGGCCGACCTCCGTCCGACTCACGCCTCGTTTCACGGAGTCGTCCCCGGGGGCTACACGACGCCCCTCGGCCAAATCACGCTCCCAGTCACATTCGGTGACTGGAGCAATTTCCGGACCGAGTCGCTCACCTTCGAAGTGGTGGAATTCACCGGCGCCTACCACGCCATCCTGGGTCGGCCGTGCTACGCGAAGTTCATGGTCGTCCCCAACTACATTTACCTGAAGCTGAAGTTGCCCGGGCCGAAGGGCATTATCACGGTCTCCTCGCGCTTCCAACATGCCCTGGCTTGCGAGCAGGATAGCTTCGAGCTAGCCACCGCCGAATCGGGCCCGGCCCGGCTAGACGCGAGGCGCAAGACGGAGGGGGCGAGCCCAGCGCTCCACTCTAAACCCGAGTCGTCATCCTCCTTCAAGCCCGACGACGACTCCAAGGAGGTCGCTCTCGATCCCGCCGACCCTTCCAAAAAGGCAAGGATCGAGACAGCCCTCTCCGGCGAATAGGGAAGCGCGCTCGTCGACTTCCTCGTCCGGAATCGGGATGTCTTTGCCTGGGTATCGTCGGACATGCCCGGCATCCCGAGGGAAGTCGCCGAGCACTCCCTCGGCATCATCACGGGCTCTCGGCCCGTGAAGCAGCGACTCCGGCGTTTCGACGACGAGAAGCGCCGGGCCATCGGGGAAGAATTGACAAAGCTCCTGGAGGCTAAGTTCATTCAAGAGGTTTACCACCCCGAGTGGCTGGCCAACCTTGTAATGGTGAAGAAAAAGACCGGGCAATGGAGGATGTACGTTGATTACACAAGTCTCAACAAGGCCTGCCCGAAGGACTCCTTCCCACTCCCGCGCATCGATCAGGTGGTGGACTCGACCGCCGGGTGTGAAACCCTGAGCTTCCTCGACGCCTACTCGGAGTATCACCAGATCTCTATGCGCGAGTTCGACCGGCCGGCTACATCCTTCATCACGCCCTTCGGATCCTTCTGCTACATCACCATGCCGTTCGGGCTCAAGAACGCAGGAGCCACGTACCAGCGCTGCATGCAGAGGTGCTTCCACGACCAGCTGGGTCGAAATCTGGAGGTCTACGTCGATGACATCGTCATTAAGACCCGACGGACCTCCGACCTCATCCAGGACCTGGAAGAGGCATTCGCCAACCTCCGGCGCTACCGGATCAAGCTGAATCCCGAGAAATGCATTTTCGGGGTACCCTCGGGCAAGCTGCTGGGCTTCGTCATCTCAGAGCGGGGAATCGAAGCGAACCCCGAGAAGATCTCCGCGATCCTCAAACTCGGGCCAATCGGCAACATAAAAGGCGTCCAGAAGCTGACCGGATGCTTGGCGGCCCTCAGCCGCTTCATTTCAAAACTCGGCGAGAAAGCGATGCCTTTCTATCG
>BCLH01001121.1:72569-100945 GCA_001602315.1 Zoysia pacifica | reverse complement strand
CGCGAAGACCCCGGGCCCTAAGGATAACACCCGGGAGCGACCCCCAGAAGGCAGGTACCGCGTTATGGTACATTTACTCTGGAGACCAGCTGCCATCCGTCCCGACGAGACAGGACGAGGTTCACCACGACGACACTCCAGCAGAAAGCTGCGACGACTGCCAGACACGATGGGTCAGCGCTGTAGCTAGCACAGTGGCACCGGACAGGTATCACGGTACCCGCCGACATGTCCGACGTGACGGGTCATGAACGCGCCTGGACGGAACAAAGTGATGTCGACAACGACGGGTGGGTCCACCTGTCGGCGAGACGGCAGGATTTCGTAGGACCCATTGCATGTAACCTCAGGACTCCCTCTATATAAAGGGAAGCCCGGGGAGCGATAAAGAGAGAGGTGGAACAACACACAAAACAGACCCCGATTTTCCCACATCCAGGGTCCTCCCGCGAAGAGAGGCCTCCGTCTTGTAACATTATCCTCGAGATAATCTGCTCCCTGGACGTAAGGTATTACACCATCCGGGTGGCCCGAACCAGGTTAAAAATCCCCCTGAGTCCATCTTAGATTAGGCCATATCGAATCCGAAGGCACACCTTCCCTCACGACCGTATATTTACTGTGCCGATGGTCAGAACACCGACAGAAGGCTCACTGCTGCAGCCAGGGACGAGGTCTTGCAGAAGCTTCATCCTCTCGTTGATCTTTTCCCTTCTCAACTGCACGAACCAACAACATCTTTCGAAAGTTGAAGTCTGAATATTGCAAGATCACTGAAGTCTGAAGAATCAGAGGTATAGAAGTAGAATTGCAGTGTAGTTTGTGTGTACCCTCTCTGCGAGGCTGTGGTTGCTGGTCGCCTGCCCCTTCCGGGCCTGGACATGGACGCACCCTTCCTTCCGCGCCTCGTCGGCCTCCTTCGCGCCCTTCCGGTTCCTCTTGGCGGCCGCTGCCGGGCCGTGCTCGTTGCCTCTGGCGTTGCCGCTGCTGCGCTCGCTGCCGTTTGGAGAGCCCGTGTACGCGTATGGCTCCTTCGCTTGATCCGTTCCAAGAACGTCCTGCGATGGGACGACAGTGTTGGGCGGCGGAGGTTGGAAGATTCGGGGACGGGTGCAATGCAAAGACGGCGAGCACAGTGACCACATACCTCGTTTGATCGGGTCCCTGGGACGAGCAGTCTCCGGCAGCGGCCTCGGCGCTCTGTCCGTCGTCGCTGTGGGCATCGTCGACCTTCAGCTCGGCATTGTTGTCAGACCACCGGCACAGTGTGTGTTCGCATTGGATGTCGCCCAGTTCAGCACAGCTCGAGCGGTTTAATACTTTTAGAGAGCAGATTATCTCGATGATAATGTTATAAAGGCGGAATACTTTTTTCGTGGAAGGATTCGAAATGTGGACGAGTGAGATGTTTGCTCAGAAGTATGCAAAGACCCTGAGTTTTAATGGAGCTCAAGAATTTGTCTCTCGTGTGTTCGTGACTGTTTTGAGTCGTCTCGTTCTGTTGTGCCGTTCTATTATCGCTCCTCGTGTCTTTCTTATATAGAGGGGGTCTGAGGTTACAAGTGGTAGGTTCTACGCTATCCTGCTGTCTCGCTGACGAGTGGGCTCTTCCGCTGTTGTCGCTATTATTTTGCTTCGTCCAGGCGTGGTCGTGACCTATCGCGTCGCGCACAGCGGCGGACACTGTAACGTTTGTTTGACGTTGCTGGACCGGCTACAGTGTTGTCGTGTCTTGTCTAGTAGCCGTTGCAGCTTTCTGTTGGAGTGTCGTCGTGGTGAATTTCGTTCCGTCCCGTCAGAGCGGATGGCAATTAATCAGCAGAGTAAATATACCATAACGCGACACCTACTTCTCAACGGTCGCTTCTCAAAAGTCAACTTTCAGAAGCCGAAGTCTCCGTGTGTCTTAATGCGGCGAAGGCTTGACTATCGTAGACTGCCGCCTGAGAGATCGGATCTCGCGATTGTCCGACCTCTAACTTGAAGTCTTACACGTTCAAACGCGAACTGTCAGATATTCGAGTATGTGATCACGACAATTGTCATCGTTGCCACCACCGCCGCGGGTGGTGACCTTTGCTTGATCACCTGCACTGGTCCCAGTTCCATTTCCAGCGCCGAAGCAGGACGAGCGAACCGCGCTCGACGAGGCCCGAGTCCACCGGGAAGCTATCGTGCTCGAGACCAGTCGGCGGTGGGAGCCGGAACCTGAGCATCGACGGCACGAACACTTCGCCTCTCGTGTCGGTGATGGCATTGCTGCTGGCTAGACCCGCCCAAGCAAATGAATCCATGGAGAGAGAGAGAGAGAGAGAGAGAGAGAGAGAGGCAGCTTTTGTGTCTCGTGTTCTTGAATTTGTGTAACTCTCCAGTATTGATCGCGGCAGCTTTTGTGTCTCGTGTTTTAACCTTTGCTTTTGCTTGCTTAGCTAGGTTGACGTGGCGACTTTTAGAATCATCTTTGTCAATAATAACATAATAATGCCCTTTAAAATAAAGTTACTGAAAATCAGTACTAAAATGTAACACTTGCGTTTCAATACTTTTCTTTTTATGTTCTCTCTTGCAACTCACCTGCTGTCTAGTCTGGCATGTGCCAGTAACTAAATCTCATGGCATCCTCACTGGCAGTGCCGACTAGCACAGGCGTTGTTTAACCTGTCTCCTCTGAAAATTACAAAAACAATAGTATTTCTTTTGATGTCATATCATCATTGGTTGACTATACTACTCAGTATAGCAAGTAATTAAGGGAAAGTATTATACTCTTCGGGTTTTAAATTATTGACACCGTTGATTTCTAACATCAACTTTAACCATTCGTTCTATTAAAAAAATATTCAAATGTGTAATTTTTTGTTATTATCTGACTTATCATTAGTAGAGTTTAAATTACGATTAATAATTTTATACATTGAAACAAATTTTTTGAATAAAATAAATGGTTAAAGTTGATGATAAAAATTAACGGTGTCAATAATTTAAAATTGGAGAGAGTACTTCTGATCACTTGCAGACTTGGTAACATCAAGGCAATTTTCTTTTTTCTTGACAGTCTTAGGGGGAGAGACTTACCACCTGAATTCATTGATTAAAGGGGTCGGGGCGGAGCCCGTCCAATCAACAGTCAAACAAGCCAAAGCAGGACGGTTACATGGAAAGAAGCAGAGGGAGTGAAGAGAACACAACACAAGCTCACTCTAACACCAAACAGCGACCCAGCACAAGATACAACAACACTGACTATAAAAGATCAAACACCAACATAAGCCGCCACCAAAATGATGCTGCCTCGAAGACCTCCAAAATCAAGCAACCATTAAGCACTGAGCCGGAAAAGCGGACGATGTCAATTTTCTTTTTGAAGGAACAAAGTATAAGTACTCCCACCATAGTATTTCTTTTGATGCTCCTAGGACGTTGTCAGGTTTAGTATAGAATTATGATTATAATTATGGTGTCCTATTGATTAAAGATATAGAAGAAGTTGCAATAGCTTCTTTTTTAATCTATTTTACATAGGTATATTTTTAAAGTGCCATTCCTTGAAGCCAACAAATTGAATTTGCATCATTTCATAGAAAATATGCGGAAAATCAATATGATATAGTACATAGCAGTAAGACTCTTTTTATCTGTGATTAGGGCATGTGTAGTGCAAGATGATTTGGACAAGTGCTTTAAAAGAGAGCATCATTAAAACATCTAAATAGAAGTTCTCTTATACAATGCAATTGGGTTCTGAACCTAACGACCCTGCTACACATCTTAAGCATTTGGCACTAACTTAAACACTCTTTCCTCCACAGTCATACATTGTCACATCCCAAAATTTAAATGTAATAAAAAGATGTAATTAAAATACTTAACTATATTTAAGTAAATTGGGTTGCATATTTGGATTTTCTCTTGTTAAAAAAGAAAATTCATGCATTTCATACCATGAGCATCATCGTACAAGTTCGTATAAATTGGTTCACAGAAATTCACATTTTATTTTACAACTCAGGCTTGACTAATAAAAGAGAAAAGTAGAAAAAAAAAGAATAGAAATAAAATTGAGAGGAGACATCACCGTGTCCCAAGCTTGCAAAAAATAAATAAATAAAATAAAATAACGAAGCTTACCTCGACGGTCCAGTTGGCCCAGCCGGCACTGCTCTTCTCTATCTTCACTTTCTCCTTCCCCTGTACCCTCCACCCGACTCACCTGCCCAAGGGCAACGATGGCCGGCGCGCCTTGCTCTGTGCTGCCACTGTGGGTGAGCTCAGCTACTCCCTCATCTTCTCGCACAAGCTAGGATGCTACACCACGGTCTTATCTGTTTCTTTCTGTCTCACCCTATCTTTCTCCCTCGCTCACTGACAATGGTTCGCCGGGGAAGAAATATCATCCAGCACCGCCATTCCGGCCTTTAAAAATTGTCGCACGAGGCCCCCTAGTCCTTCCTCCCACCATCCCTTACATCCAGTGCAAGAATCCGGCCAAGAATGACACCAATTTTGAAGAAATCAGAAAAATCCCCGACATCCGGCCACCTCCAACATTGCCGGCGATTGGAGCTTCTCCGGTGAGTTTTTCCTCCAATTGATTGGTCCTAGAGCTTCCTTGCGAGTTTCTAAGCACCTCTGTGTGTTTTTGTTCCAAGATTTTCGGGCCGTTCCTCGCCATCACCATCGCGCCCTGCCTGTTTCCGTCGCTGCTCGTCGCCAGGACTGCGTCGGCCATCCCACTCGAACTGAACCATCGATGAGCTTCTCCAAGGCCTGTAGATCGCTTAGCATTCCAAGATTTATCTCGTTTCTGCCTTTGCCTTGCACACCAGACTGCTCGTCGCCGCACTGCCGCGGCAGCCGTCGTGCCGCCGCAACAAGTGGCCGCTGCCGGCGAGCTGGACCCCCAAGCAGTACCTCTCTACCTCCCGCACCTATTTGCCTAGCTCCCAGTCGAGGCTCGCCTCCGGTCTCCGTCGACGAGCGACTTCAGAGCGGCCGCCTGTTGCCTGTACGTCTACGTGTGCGTGCTTCAGCCAAGCCTCTTCCGTAGAAAAGAAATGCTAATCGAAGTCAGCCTCCCACATACCCCTTAGCCCAGCTATAGACACCAAAATGTGCACCAGGACGTTAGTTCCACATGCCGATTAGTTTTAGAAAATTTCCTTAAAACCATATATGTGTATTTAGACAATCCTTAATATAAATAGTTCTTTATGCTGCTGTTTTACAACGTTGCCACACAAGAGAAAATGAAAATGATAGGATAACATACTTAGGATTTAAAAGAGACCATCCTATTTTATTATTAGAAAGAGAGTTTAGAAATTATATAACAGATATACCAATGATGTAACTTAGCATATATTTTCATACAACTGTAGTAGAAAATAAATATGGCTTACATGTTCTTTTAGTCATTATAAGCTTATATTGCATTATCTAAAATAGATGAAGTTCTAGAAAGGTTATACAATGCCTAGAATAATTTCATAAATAAAATAGTAATCACAATAAAATTTAGTCTATAAATAAACTGATGCATTTTAGGGAGATGAACATATCCATTAAATCTATCAAGTCAATTGAAATAATCATGTACATGTTTTCTTTATGAAATAAGAAAAATAAATAATATGTCTAGGTGAATATGGCCTTTATGAGACTAGGACTCAAATTTGCTTAAACCACGTTCATGCATCATGCATTATCTCAAATGCGCACCCCTCATTTTTATATAGTTTTTATTCGAATTATTTGATGTTTATTGCAGTGGATTTTATTGGATTGCTTTATTCGGATTCCTTGGTGTTTCTCAATGATTAGATTCGATGTGAAACGTGAGTGAACCCTTGAAGGACTTCACCAAATGGAGATCGACAAGTGAAGACGATGATCTGATCAATTAACTAAAAGGTGCGAGGCAAGCACACGCCCTTGATAATTTTGATCCTATGTTTGCAAATGAAATTAAGTGCCTAAAATGTAGGATAATATGTGCATAATTAATATCAGTAAAAATGCTCATTTGGGAAATGGTAGCTACTTCTAATTATTAATTATGTCAGCTATTTAGTATTTCCTTGTAAATATAGGATGGGTACTTTTATGGGTTTAATCCATAGGATCACGATGCGATTTATTCTATCGTGGAAATATGTTTAGTTGCAGGTCTATAACTAAATATAAATGTTAAATATACATCTAGTAATTATTAGTTCAGTTAATATTGTTTAGAGGAGTCCTGATTGATAGATGATTAGACTTGAGTCGGAGATGATAGGTTGTCATGATAGTTAGTTCATGACGATGATGTTGACAGTTAGATGAAGATAGGTGGATGGTTGATTTGGGAGACCTATCATATCACATAAGGACCGGTATATTTGACTCTTGATTTAAGAAAATATCGTGCGACCATAGATGCCGGTATGGGTCGGCTATGGCCAAGTAGTTAGTTGAAAGCTACCCTGCCTTCTAGGAGTAGTCTGCACGTATGAATAATTCATTTAGTGGATGTATCCAGAGGGACCTCCATCACTACGATGTTGGGTCCAAGGTTTTGGGTCCAAGGTTTATTGATACAATGGATTGCATCCCTGAGACTTTCACCCAACGTAAGGAGGACTAGCTTTTGATGTGTTAGATTTGGGTAAACGGGGAATCAATGCTTTTCAAAGAAGGCAAAAATAGCGGACGACTAGTAAAAAAGCGATATGTGATACCGATGTGCACACATCGTGAGTGCACGGTGCTAATTACATTACATACGGTCACTCACAGTTTAGGGTACAGCGTACAAACTTGTAGAGTAATAAATCTATTTGAATAACCGTGCTTGTGGCATTAAGCTCTTTAATGATGGATCTTTGTTTAGAATAGAATAATAAAAGACTCACATTGATCTTGCATATATTGATTGCACGTGATTAGATGGAGATTTGTATTCACGGCTTGGTGGTCGTGAATGGTTAGGAATTCTTGACATGCAGGTCAAGTGCGATTACTACTTGTGATCTCATTATGCATTTATTTAATCACTTACATCTAGTAATTATCTCATTATTCTAGTTATAATGTCCAGTGCTCATTTATGCAAAAATTAACCATGATATCCTAACCTTCTTTGGCCATTCATTATTATGATATTGCAATTATTATTAACCAGCATAGCTTGCTTCTGTATATTTGCTTTCAGATTTGATAAGGATCCGCGATGAGGAACGCTGTTGGTATTTCTAGTTCAACTTCCAGTCAATTGCCTGTAGTTGTGCATGGGACAAGCTCGCTGGAGAATTGAATCCTTATTTACCTTCCGATGTTTGGTTGCTCTGAAGGTATTTTGTTGGCATTTGAGCCAATACTTTGTAAAGATTTCCAAATAAATTCGTAGTTATAATGTACAGTTGTGATTTTATTGTTATATTCGTGTGTACTAGCCACTGATCATAAGACAAGTACAAAAAAACACAAGATTTCGGATAGTTTTATCAACCCGGGATGCCGGCAGACATGCATTTCATCCTAGAGGAGCCAAGATGCCCTTCTGACTCCCTTAACCGCTCTGTCTCTACACGCTTAAACTAAACTATCATCAGCATGGGGGTTCGTGAAACCCCGAATCTAATCTTCGTCAGTAACAAGCAAGCAAGGAAACCAAACCACTCCAAGGAATAGTTGAACCCGTTCAAAACAAGCTCCTCTGCCACGTGCAATTTGAAATCCGTTTGGACAGCACCGTACCTTACTCCTACCTGCTGTAGTTACATCAAGCTCTCGATCGGATGAACAATTTTGCTCTGAGCTTCCAGGAAAGAGGAAGTGACTTCCAAGTGAAACTACTTTGTGCTCCTTTCGTTTGCTGTTGATTTTTAATTTCAACTTTAACTATTTATTTTATTTAAAAAATAAATTCAAATATATAAAATTATATGATGTAATTAAAATATCTTTAGCAATAAAGCAAATTATAATAAAATATATGATATTAATTAAACTTTTTTTAAATAAAACGAACAATTAAAATTAAAATTAGAAAGTCAACGACAATTAAAGAATAAAGGGTGTACAGTACAAATCATCACGTTCTATTCTTTTACCGAGCAGCTTCCGCCCTGCCGGCCTTCCCCTTTTTGCCTTTGTTCATTGGCATCCCAGCGCCCCGGGGGGGGGGGGTGGGGTTGTAATAAAAAAGAAGGCGGTTGTCGAAAGAGAATTCAGGTTATTCAGGATGGCAACGTAACTGAACGAAGAGTTTGTGACTTCAGGATCCCGCAACAATGACACAGTAGATTGCGATAAAAACCCTGCACCATGTGGTGAACATGGTTTGAAACGTATAAATTTTACATAACTATTATAAGAATTAGACCAATTTTAAAGTAAAAAATATATAGGAATATGAAAAATTCCCGAATTCCAAACGGACCCAAAGTTCTTGTCTTCCTACAAAGCCAACTTTTGGACTTGCCTAGACACTACCCTAACAACTGATGCTCATTCTCCGGTCGGTGGCACACACGTCAGAGACTCAGACGCATCTGCCCGCATCGGGTTCAGAGCGGAGCTGTTGCCCTCAAAACTGGAAGAGAGCAGACCTGTTAATATGCATAGTAACAGACCAAAGGAAAGAGACGTCTCCGTGGCTCTGTTGCACGGGTTAAGAACTTAAGATCGATCGTTTCAGTTTCTTCAGGGCAAGGAAGAGGAAGGAGAGCGAAACGTGAAGCCGGGTCCGCATGCTTGCTGCCTCGACTCGTGGCTTTCTGTGAGACTCAGGCCCCGTTCGGTTGGGCCGGGATTGACCGGGAACGCTGCTCGATCCACGCGGAAGGGCCACACGGGGAATGAAACTCGGCCTGCTCGGGAATCATTGTTCGGTTACTCCTCATACTCCTCACCGGGAATAAATCCGGCCCATCCCGGTCGTTTCCCGTCTTCTTCGCCCTGGTTCCAAACCCTGCCAACGGAGTCGTGGAATGAAAACTCTCGGAGGAGGCGGCGGCGGCTCCATGCGACTCAGGAAGGCAACACGGCGAGGCTTGAGAAGAAGGCTTTGCAGTGCAACGGCTAGGCTGCTATGAGGCGACGCGTCCTCATCTTTTCACCGGTAATCCCACAGCCTCTTCCTTCCTCCTCTCGATGTGGTTATCCTCCACCGAGCGTGATGAGCATGAGCACTTCTGCACTTGGTTGACGAGTTGCATGGCCGCGTGCTCACCAATGAACCGATGGAGACGCAGATGCAGCAATCCGTGGTTCTTTTCTACAGATGTAGATGCAGCACTTTTTCCTCCTCACCTTCCTTCTCCCTTTGGCTCAGCAACCACACTGTGCTGTTGCACTTGAACCCTGACCGAAGGCGATCTGCCACTCCCTATCTCGCCACCGGATCTTGCCGTTGGCCTCGCTGTAGCCAGTGCCGGCCCTGGGGCGGTGCCGGCGGTGCGACCGCACCGGGCCTCCGCCAACCAGGGGGCCCCGACCTCGGCACTATGCAGTCTGCGTGCACGCCCAGCGCTGCTGCGGGTGCAGCGCTGCAGTCACCCTCACCCATCGCCGATTGCCATCAGGTTCAGGTCGTCCTCCGGGCAGCCGGCCAGCCGCGCCGCGATCTTTGGACAAATTGCATTAACGAGCAGCGCCGTGAGTTTGGAGGACGAAGCCAACTGCCGGAAAACAACCCAGCGTACAATTACAAAAAAACCTGTTGCCGAGGTGCACACGTATTGGTGAGAAAAAGCCGAGGAATAAGGATTTCAGTTCTTACGTCTAGGCTTCTTGCGCTTCAGAGTTCAGACTAAATCAAGATTGGAAATCTAAAACACCCATCCCTAAATTCTAATTCAATAATCTTGTGTGTTCAGTTATGTATAAAATTTAATTTGATTGGAGGTTAAAAATAATTAAATAAACCAGGTTTCAGTCATTGACTTAGCAAACATTATAGTATTTGCTATGTATAGACATATATATTGATTTTTTTAAGTAATTTTGTGTCATATCTCTATTTTTTAAAAAACACAATTTTTCTTTTCTACGTACACACCATAAAATATCTTCAAAAAAGATGAGTTAAGGTATGTGCATATAGAAAATACACTCAAAACTATTTTTTCTTACAAATTTAACGGATAAAGGCTTATAAATCTAACAACAAACTCTTTAGGATCTGCTAGATCTTGGGTCCATAAAAAAATTGTTACTAAAAAGTAAAACAAATTTTTCTCCAATTTACCAGCGCGTTTCAGTTGGGAACCTCGGGTTAATCAATCATCCGTGTAACTACCGTCGCATGCATATCGCTTTGACTGTTGGTGCGATCGTGTGATGCTTCCGTTGGCCATTTCACGCATGCACAATAATTAGCACTGTAGTTCATTAATTGTTGTCGATGTTGATTTTTAATCTCAATTTTGATTATTCGTCTTATTCAAAAATAAACTTTAATATATAAAATTATAAGTTGTGATTAAAATACTTTTAATAATAAACTAAATTATAATAAAATATATAATATTCATCAAACTTTTTGAATAAGATGAATATTCAAAATTGAAATTAGAATTTAATGGCGATGAAGAGAGTAGTATATTATTTTTTAAGTTAATTTTTTAAAACCGTAGCGTTAGCACAGGTATCGAGACTAGTTTATACTAAATGTGTCACTGTTAGTGGTAATTTTCATGATGATGAGTAAGTTAGAATTAAAAATTTATCTTATTATATTTTCTGTCAATGGGGCCTCCAATTTTCGTGTCGCACCGGCCACCAAATTCTCAGGATCGGCCCTGCCTGTAGGTCAGCTCGTACCACAGCGAGCAGCTCGATGTGTTGCCGAATGGTGCAGCGTGGATTCAGGATGTGTATGGCTTCACCCGTTTCATCTTGAGCAGCTTCTTGGTTACCGGTTCTCCCTAGAACTAGTATGCCATACTAGTTGCTAATTAAGACAATCGAGGCAACTTAATCTCTCTCTAGCAGATTACTAGTAGACTACCGTAGCCTTGCTGATTAATTGAAGTAGTTTTACTTCTAGCTCCAAGTTCAGACAGATTAGAGGTTGAAGATTTCCTTTTTAGCTGCATGTTAAGTGAATTATCTTGATGCTAAATTAAATGGGCCATATTATTGTTGGACCGAGAGAAATATTAGACATACATGTGTGTTTGGTTGTGGTTTCTGAATGCTGCTGGTTAATTCATGCAAGACCATCAGCTAGTTCAAAGTTGCTGAAAATACTAGTTCAGTTTGGTGTATGATGCAAAAACGATTAGGGCTCCATTGATTCTTTGAGCAGCAAACGTTCATAGAAGGTCAAAGACGAATGGATTATTTTCTGAAACACTTTACATGCCTTTTTGTGTTCAAATAATTCATAAATTTGTGTTTCAAGAAGTAGACTTTTGCCATATACCTTTTTACAAATAAGGTGCATGTTCCTGATCATGTGCTCTTTTTGTGATTACAGGAAGATTTGTGTATCTTTTGCTAGCCTCCTGAGGATGCTCCAGTGTGATCCCTCCAATGCTGCTAGTTTCAAACTGGATTAAAGGCTGTTTCTTCTTATTCTTGGAAGGTGTTAATCTATGGGATTACCCGAGAGCTAGTGCTATTTGGTCAAGTCGACTCGAATTTCTTTCATTTAGCTTCAGGCATCATTTGACCTCCCATTTAGCTTAAGTACTATGCAATAAATTTGTGAGCCTAGTGTCACTTAAGTACAATTCATTCTGACGTTTAGCGTAAGTACATTTCATTTTATGTTCAAGCTGCTTGTGAAAAATTGCGGCTGTGAACAAGAGTTTATGATTTCGACAAGCTGTTTGTGAAAATATTTTTTGATTTCGGCAAGTTTTTTTGTGA
Source organism: Zoysia pacifica (assembly GCA_001602315.1). Classification (NCBI taxonomy): domain Eukaryota; kingdom Viridiplantae; phylum Streptophyta; class Magnoliopsida; order Poales; family Poaceae; genus Zoysia; species Zoysia pacifica. The sequence goes on along the minus strand of BCLH01001121.1, from coordinate 89,086 downwards.
AAGTTTTTATTTCAGAAAATTTGTTTTTTATTTCTGCAAGCTTGTTGGGTTCTCTGATGCAGCTGAAAAATTTTCAAGGATTTCTAATGAGCTGCAATTTGATTGTTGCACCGGTGCCAACAGCAAGATTGTCAAAATAATAAGCAGTGATGAAGCTGGCAACTTGCCTCCTTGGTGGTTTTGATTCTCCACCAGCCGAACAGAGTTTATGAGTAAGTGCAACAATTCCAAGAGTGGATTAAAACAACACTTGGATTGAGTGGTCCAGCAGGGATTCACTCGCCTGGAACGAAACTGGCCCGGGAGTCGATCCTTGGGAGCCGAACGAAGCCACAAGTGGTGCCAGCTGAGGTCCCCGCCACTAGCGAAGATCAGTTGAGAGCGGGACAGTGATGGAGACTCGTGGGCTTGAAATTCCTGTCACGGCTGATCAGCAGTGGCTGGAAAAGAGAGAGCCGATTGCAATGCAATAGTACAACAATACAACATGACGGCTGAACGAAAGGTCTACCAACTTTTGGGAACAGGCAGAGGACACAGGCTCCCCTGCTCACTGCTCACACACTTGGCCGACGTTGACGTATGGGTTCGTTCGCCGTTCCCTGTCAACCAGAGCACGTGCGATGCGTATGTAACCTGATGGTCCTGATCGGCCGTAACAAGAAGCGGTCAGTACTTGTGGGGTCCAGAAGGCAGCGGCACGCAGTGCGGCGCCGGTCGGACGGACGTCCGTTCTTTTCATTTACTCTGAACCGTGCAGATCATCGGCGGGTTCTGAAGCACCGACAGCTTCGGCAACCGCGAAATTGCCGACTGTTACTTATCGTTGTTCAAGGGTCGTTTGAAACGTGAATGAAAGGTTCTTTTGTTATCTTAGCTTAAAAAATTTATTTGATACATATTGTTACAATTTTATAAAATTTAAAATATAAGAGTATCATTTAGACGTGGTTTGAGGTCATCTGGGCTATAATCCGCACGGTCAACGACGGAGCCAATTGACGCCCGCTGCGGCCTCTCCTCTGAGTCCTCTCTCGTCGCTGTTGCCCGGCCTGTCGTTACCGCAACGCCAGCAATCGGCCACTCAAGCGAGCAGGGACTTATCGACGCGGACTCCCCTTTACTCACTGCCTTCTGGGCCCTACAAATACCACACCCCACATGTCTGTGACTAACGAGCGACTCCATCTAGTATCACGAAAGCGCGAAAGGCAAGCAAAACGACCACCCCACAACAGAAACGGGGTCAAGAAACACGGCCCGGCCCTCAGGGCGCGATTTCTTTCGATCGTCCCCTCCCCGCTCGCCCGCGATCCGCGACCATGGCTTCCTCATCCATCCCCATCTACCACCGCCCCCTCGCGGCCGACGAGATCCGCCAGACCCTGGATGCCTCATCCTCATCCTACTCCTCCTCCTCCTCCTCCGACGACGACGCCTTCGTGCCCGTCCTCCGCCCGGACGGGTCCGGCCCCTCCGCCGCCGCCGCCACGGCGTCCGCGGCGGCCGACCGCGTCCGCGGCCTGTTCCGCACCCTGGAGATCGACCTCCTTTGCGACGCGCTGTTCGCTTCGCGGAGCGAGGACCTAGGGCTCACCGAGGAGATCTCCGACGACGCCTCGATCCACTGGGACTGCCTCGAGTTGGAGGAGGCCGAGCCGGATCCGCCGCGCGCGTTGTCCGCCGCCCCGGGGGACGAGTTCGAGTGGGAGGAGGTTCCGGCGGCGTCCACGTCCGCCGGGGAGCCCGAGTGGGAGCTGCTCACCGACGTGGTTCCGCCGGCCGCCGCGACGACGGGCGCCGAGGAGGCGTTCGTGTACACCTCCGACCGCGAGGCGTACGAGGTGCTCGTCTCCGGCGGGGAGGGGAAGAACAAGCCGCCTGCGGCCAGGTCAGCTGTCGAGGCGCTCGGTTCCGCGGTTGTCGCCGCCGCCGAGGAAAGGGAGGGGGAGCAGTGCGCGGTGTGCCGGGACGGGGTCGCCGCCGGGGAGCGCGTGAAGACGCTCCCGTGCTCGCATGTCTACCATGACGAGTGCATCTTGCCGTGGCTCCAGGTGCGCAACTCGTGCCCGCTCTGCCGCTTCGAGCTGCCCACCGACGATCCTGAGTATGAGGCCTGGAAAGCAGGGCGAGCCGTGGCTGCCTGAATGAAGTGCGCGGTAACGGCAAGCTCTCCTCTTCTGATCGTATATATAGATTGGTTTGGTGCCTTTTTGAGTTTTGAGTCGGCCGTCTTAGTTTCAAGGTTATGACTCAGTTGTATTATGATATTATGAAGCATAGAGATAGCTACAGAGATGGTTTTGCAGGTTCGCATTTTAACTCAAGCGAGAGTTTGTGTTGTCTTAAGGACACAGGGACAAGTTCTAAATCGTATTGTAAGTACTATATATTCTGAGTAGCTGTATACGGAGTATCTTTTTGTCCTGAATGACTTCTTTGTTGGATATTCCAGGGTAAGTGTGGCCTTGGTGTCTGGTGACAATTTGCTGTTAGTCCTGTAGTCTGGATTATTGAATCATATTTGTTGGTTTTTGTTGCGAAACAGACACACCTGTGGCTTGGATCACTGAAACTATTCAAATGATATTCTGTATTCTGTACTGTCAATAACTTAGGTGAAAAGTCTTAGACAAGAGATAATTGTTACTAGAACTCTAGAAATTTGGATTAGTGAAGTGACAGCTCACAACCATCTATGCTATTGCTAGTGCAAACTATGCAGCGAGCATTTGTCATAAATGACAACAAAAACTCTATTACCATATAGGGAGTTACCCAATTAAGTTTTATGGTAGAAATTTAATGATACTCTGAGAGCTAGTGTTGTTCTTACGTCTCATGTGAATGAGAAAAAAAACACAGATAGGCTATATTGCTCCAAGGTTTACTTCATGTTAGCAGAGAGTCCATCTATATATTTCAAGTGGTACTCTTACGAAACAAGGATTTGTGTTTATTGTCTTGACTTTTATGGCTCAAACTCAAAGCTAAGAGTGAAGGTCGTCCTGTATTGGCATGAAGCTTGTGTGTTGTTGCTGTATGTACGAGACAGGAGAAATTGTTTTGCAAATACCTACTCTATTTTGTTCATGGCATCTTATGTGCTCGCTGCAACTTTTGTAGTCTTCTGAAGGTAACCCAGTTATTTAGAGATTTTCATATCCGACTTGCCCTATTCTGACGTTATTATTGAGCATGGTTATGCGCAACTTGTGATGCTGGGTTTGGACTTGATTCAATTCAAGTTAATAGTTCTTTTCCTGGCAGAATCAAAGGTTTTTGCGGGTGGTATCCTATTAAATTTCAAATTGATTGTATTGGAAGTTAAAAGAACGAAGCATCAGTCATATTCTTTGGACCTGGAATTGCATCTTTTAGATGGGATGTCTTTCACAATGTCATTTTTTGAAGATGTTTCATATTCAAGGTTCCTCTGTGCGATGCCTTGAAGGTAATGGCGACACTTGATTCATTGGTTTTCTGGTGTGCTATACTTCTGGCTTACTGAACTTAAAATAGTATAGTCCAATTGCCAAATCATAAGATACGGCTCAGCAAGAATGAAAAAGTTGAGATCTTGAAGGGATTTATTTAGAATTGACTGTTTTGTGCCCAGAATTTTGTATCTTGGTTCGTGTTATCTGGTATTTGTTGTTCTCTATACAATCTGTATACGTGACACTAAAGCTTTCAGAGAGCTTAAATGTTGGGGTCCTCAAGTTCAATTGGTCATACACATAGGCTTATGTGGTGATCGTAACGAGACTGATACTTTTCATTGTGCTCTAAAGTTGTCCGCGGTGGCAGCTGTCTTTTAGATTCTGTGAGCATCACTTTGAAGCAAAATTCAGTGGAGTTGACATGGAATACCTGGTTCTTGATGCAAATGCAAACTGAGTGTATCTCAGCTGGTTACTGTCTGTGGTGAAACCAACCCGCTCTGTTCAAGTCTCAGACTTGGCGAGGAGTGTGTCAGGCGGTCCAGATTTTCGGAGGCGCTCATACGGATCGGGTGCGTGCGTACGTTGGTTTCTGCAAAATACTGAGTAACCAGCCAGGTCCATCCTGGGTTAGTGAACGCGAATGTATCTAAGTTCCAACCTTTTGAGCAATCTTTGATGCGTTAGCTAGTCTTGTGCACCTCTTCACACTTGGAGAGTCCATGTGGGCATTTTTTTTTGAACGGACACCTGAATGGAAGTATGGAACTAAAAATGGGACATTGTAGTACCGGGATATTATTTCCATATTCCAACTTCCAAGAAACGACTGTTAGTTCTTGATTGTCACCTGTTCGTCGCTGCGGGCACGTATCTCTTCGGCAGTGCAGTGGTCTTACTAACTTTCGGGTCCAGGGCTGCATGATGTGGCTCATTTTTCCGCATTGCTATTTGCTTCAAACAGAATAAAACTCTCCCATACGATGCCTGATACTTCCTGCACCAGCCAGCCGTCATGGGCTGATTGGGCTCTATCTTTCCTCGTGGCCCTATATCAGCCCTGGCAAGAGCCACCCGACACTATCCGAGCATGGGCTACATGGTCAATACAATGTAAGCCTTTGCATTTTACTTCTTTCTTCGCGACCAGATTGAGTCGGTGAGCGCAACTGGCACGGAGCACTTTCCATGATTCCTCGCTCCAACTTCTACAGCAACTAGCAAGTCACTCGGATCGAATCTTTAGAAAGCTTTACTGAACCACTCGGCGAAGCAGCGGTCGTCTGAAATTTGAACAATTTCAGACGTGAGGTAACTGGTAACGCTAGCTATACTGGTGCGACTTGCGAGTCTAAACCGTTCAGTGGTCAGGCCTTCTCCCTCGCCGGCTGCTGCCGATATCTGTGGGACACCCACAGCCACGCAGGGTCCTCCGCCTGTCCGCCATTCTTCCCCTCCGCATATGTCAACTTGGCACCTCCCTCCGCACACCCTCTTTGGGCCGCAATGGGCCGGCCTATTCTTCCTCTTCTCCGGCAACCAGTGGGGACGGCGAGCAGCGACGGCAAGCGGAGGAGCTACTTTATTGCGTGTGGATTTGTAGCCCACCTCTTCCTTCTCCTTCGCCTCCGGCCATAGAAACTGGCGGCAAAGTTGGAAAGGCGGTGAGCTGCGGGCGGAGGCACGGGGCGGGTGGCGGTCGCCGGCGGTGGGCCAGGCTAAGGCGAGGGCGTCACGTCGCGATGATTTAGCGCGGCGGTGGAGGCGGCGCCGCGCCACCAGAGCCGAGCGGGAAGCGGAGGCGGTGGGGGCGAACGCGACTGCGGCGGCGGGGGAGAGCGGTGGCTCCGGCGGCACCGCACCGCCGGAGCCGGGCGGGAGGCAGAAGGCGGCGGGAGTGAGATGAGTCGAAATCGCGACCCATGCACGGGTGTGTAGAGGCTGCTTCTTCTCCGCCTTACGCGGAGTATAATCAGACCCCGCCTGTCCGTCCCAAGGAAACCCATGGGGGGCAAACTAGAGCCGGCATCCGTCCATGTCCAAGCCGCCTCGTTCGTTGCTCGACACCTGCACTGCACGCACCTGGGATGGGACGTCACGCCGCTCCCACCATCGTGACGCGGCAACACGCAAAAGCAGCTGCGGCGACACAAACGACGACGACAACACCCAAACTAAACCTGCGCGCCCCTTGATCGGTACAAGGGTTCCACTAATGCTCGTGAGTCCTGACGGCCTCTCCTCTCTTCTCCACGTCGCGTAATTAAGAAGCCTGATTACCTATTTCCCGGCTTGACTTGGTGTGAGCGATCGAGGCAGCAGTTTAATTAAGCGAAAGCGCCTGCGTGCGTCAGCGGCTTTAGACAATGCGTGCTTGTCAAAGCTCGCTCGCGCGTCACCGTGGTGACCTGGTGTGCACGTACCGCACCAATTCGGCAGCTGTGTCCTTTTCTTCTTGCCTAATTAAGCACAACTTTTGCTATCACCGCCTAATCAAACCTCCGCTCCTCTTTTGCTGACACCGTCTAACTCAAATTCGAGCCAAGCAGAACTTACAAGTTAATCTCCATGATACTTGTGGCAGTAGATATGTATTCTCGTTGTATTTATTTTATTTTGAGCATTATTTATCTTTTTTCATTGTTTGATAATATGATAATTTTACAAAAAATATTTAAAATTTGTGTACTGCCACGTACTAAAATTTGCAAATATGATATTATTAAACCATACAAAATTAGAAAAAATTAGGCTCAAAATGAAACAGATATGAAATTAAGGGGAAAATAGTCATTTTGTGTCTCATTTAACACCGTTAGGGGTCAAAACTAACGGAAGAGTCAAAGAACAAAAATAGATTTTTGGCCATATTAAATAAGTTCAAATCGAAAAAAACCAAGAAGGGAAGCTATGACTTTTTTAAGGCCAAATAAAAAATTATCTCAAAACGTTACTACCATATTTTGACCATTTGTGTGTTATGATCCATGCTTTGTGCATGTTTTGACTTGTTACTTCATCTTAAATATGTACTGCTATGACCAGCTCAGTATTATATTTAGAGGTTCACTAATGTCGCATAGAAGCTACACCCCCTACTAGACGTATAAGGAAAAGAAGGGCAGCTGCTGCACTAGTTATTGTTAACTATGTTTTCTCTCGCTTTTAATTACGACATAATCTACATCACACTATGTGAAAGGATACTACCAAACTATGGTTCCTGGTGCTCTATTCAGTGCAAGGTGCAAGGAAGCTTTATCATGTTTTTACTACCAAATCTCCTGAGTTTCAATTTTTTTAAATGATGTGATGTTCTTGCTGCTTGATAACTCTAAATCAATGACACCAATGCGGTTCAAGATGGAGCAAGACAAACTTTTCACCAAGTCCACATATAGGTGATAGTCATGAGCCCAACGAAAGGCCACGGGTGACACTGAGCTGATGTAGGCGATCCAGAAAGGGACTTCATAGGTGTTCCTCACTAATGTAATAAGGGAAAATCATAGGTAAAAGTTAAACAAGTTTAAAAAATTGATATCATTTGTCCTTGTGCCTTATTGAAAGGTGAAAAAATTATTTTCTCCTTTCTTGCCATAAAAAAGGACAAAACTATGTGTGAGTCCTGTATGTATCGAGTAATATTGCCTTTTGTCTTCGTTAAGTTAGTATAAATTATATGTTACTAATGTTTCATACTTAAAATTATAGTTGTTAGAGAGAAAATATCATGTCTTCTAAGCTGCTTTCTACTGAAGTAGTTCCACTAATAAAAAATCTGACATCTCATATATAAGCCTAGACAAGAGCCATCCGAGCATGGCCGATACAACGAATAGCCCAATGCAAGCCTTTCCTTTTGCTTCTTCCTTCGCGATCAGATTGAGTCGGTGTCTCGGTGCGCGTAATTGGCATGGAGCATGAAGTAAACCGTGCAGTAGTCAGGCCTTCCCTTCTTCCTGCCCGGCTGCCGCCGATATCTCTTGGACACCCACGGCCGCGCCGCAGACTGCTGTGCAGCGATGCCGGATCCTCCGCCCGTCCGTCCCAGAAACCCATGGGAGCAAAACAAGAGCCGGCATCCATCCATATCCAAGCCGCCTCATTCGTTGCTCGACACCTGCACTGCACGCACCTGGGAATGGGTTGGGAGGTCATGCCGCGCCCACCATCATCACACGGCAACACGCAAAAGCAGCTGCGACAGCAGCGCCACAACGACACCCAAACTAAATCTGCGCACCCCTTGATCGGTACAAGGGTTCCCCTATATGCTCCTGATCCTGACGGCCTCTCCTCTCTTCTCCACGTCGCTTAATTAAGAGGCAGATTTTAATACAGACTAGGATGAACATGAACCTTCTATTTGCACAGACTCGAAAAAAAAAGTGATCTTTTACCTCATAGTAAGTAAAAGTTCAATTTAATTAAGAAAGTAATGAAAACTAGCTCATTTTTTTTTGAAAGGAGAAAATTTATTGCTTTTACTCGGCTTTTATGGAAAGCCAATCCGCACCGGAGGTGCAAGATCCTGGGGGATACCCAGTTACATCTAGGTAGCAACCTACACAGCATAACAGCAACCAACCCAACTCAACCACACCAGAAACCACTACAACACAAAGTATCTCAGCATCACAGCGACCCAACAAAATAGGAAGAGAAGAACTCCAGGAATGCGTGCCCATTCATCCATTACAGTTCCACGACATCAGGGACGAAGGTCGACCGCGGGCGAAGTCTGAGATGCTCGCAAGCACTGAGTGAAGTACCTGTTCTAAACTCTGAGCCTCCTTTTCCTTCATCAAGATTTTCCACCTCTGTAAGAATGAGATTCCAGTGAATAAGCCATCAAAAGGACGAGGAAAGATCTTGTCAATAGTCATCTTGTTTCTAATATTCCACATGGCCCATGTCATCCCTGCGAAAAAAACAATTCTCACAGCCTTCGGAACATGTAGGTTGTACGTTGAAATATATGACATAAAATCAACCACAGAGTTCGGATTACGAGCCCACCCAAAACATTCCCTAAGAACCCTCCATGCGAACTGGGGGAGAGAACAGGAAAAGAAAATATGAGAAGTTGTTTCATAGTTCCCACAAAGAAAGAGGTAGGGGTTTTGTACTCCAGGGAAGGTCTGAAATCTGTGGAGGGAGCGAGTAGTAAAGCCCTTGGTGTTATCTAAAGCCCAACACACGGAATCCTGTCGGTCTGATAGGGTGACCCTGCCACCATATCAAGGAAGAGACTCCATTCCTCCTCCTCTGTTGGACCAAAGTTCCTCCTAAACTGAACACGCCACATCCCGTCTTGAAAACATTGGTGAACCCTAACATCTTTATCAAGACAGATGCGAAATAAGCAAGGAAACTAGATTCTAAGTGGCACTGAACCCAGTCACACGTCTTTCCAAAAACTGGTACCTCTGCCATTATGTACCTCAAAGATAGCTCTCCATTTAAAGAGGCGTTTCTCCTTATGCAGCCCCCTCAAAAATTGGGATGATCCTAGATATCTAGAATTAAAGAAATTCGCACCCGGCATATATTTAGCCCTCACAAGTTTGCACCAAATATCTGAAGAACCCGAGTACAGTTTCCAAATCCACTTGACCAAAAGACATTCATTCATATTTTTGGTGTTAGTAATACCCAAGCCCCCATGCTCTTTGGGTCTACACACCGCTTCCCAGTTTACGATATGGTATTTCCCTTTGTCATTGGCCCCTGGCCAAAAGAAATTCGACCCAATGCTGTCGCGCATTTTGTTTCGGAAATTAACAAATGCAATTCATGTGCGTGCATAAGCACCTAGCATCTGCATGCGACGGCAGCCGCAGGTGACCCAATTGACGGTAAGATGCAGCAGTAGCCGCATGACAGCAGCAGTCCTCGTTGCCGGCGACGGCCCGTGCTTCTTCGGCACCATGCGCATTCCGGTGTTCATGCGCTGCTGCTAGGAAAGGAAGGGAATAGTGATGCACCACCGCCAAGGGATGTAAGGGAAAGGAAGAGAACTTGCTGCGACACCATCGCCGACGAAAATCACAGCAAGAAAGGGGACTGGGAAAGGAAAGGAATAATAGGTGGCACATATCACGGAAGTGTTGCTGGTGAATTAGATTTGATTTTTTTTTTTGTAATTATTTCTTCTAACTTAAAATGAATGGTTGAGATCTATTGCTTATGTTACCTCCTTAGAGGTAAGCCAACGAGGATTGGTCTATTTTAAAAGAGCTCAATGAAGAAGCCTGATTGCGTGTTTTCTGGCTTGACTTGGTGTGAGCGATCGAGGCAAGTAGTTTAATTGAATGCAGAATCCCATCCAAACGGCCTGGTACTGTAGCAATGGGGAGCACTGTAGCAGTTGGGATTTAGTTCCATATTGTGAGTTTGAGGAGAGGAAGACCATTTAAAAACTTGGCTTCGAAATGTAAGTAATAACTCGAGTTAATTTATTTACGTGAAATAAAGATGAAAGTATAAATAGTTATTCCGCAAGTGGTGAGACTCGCATGATATGTGTGCGATGTTAAAGGCGTATTTTAAGTCTGAATATAGTAATAAATCAGATTAACTGTGTGAGGCGAGACGCGAGTGGGTGTGCCGGACCTGATGCTACATCGAGGTAAAGCGCCTGTGTGCGTGAGCGGCTTTAGACAATGAGGGCGTGTCAAAGCTCGCTCGCGCGTCACCCCGGTGACCTGGTGCGCACGTCCCGCACCAATTCGGCCGCTGTATCCTTTTCTTCTTGCCTAATTAAGCAGAACTTTTGCTGGCACAGCCTAATCAAACCTCCGTTTCTCTTTTGCTGACACCGTCGAACTCAAATTCGAGCCAAGCAGAAGTTACAAGTTAATCTCCATGATACTTGTGTGAGTAGATATGTATGGGTTCTGAACAATCATTAGAATACTCTTGTGATTCAGCTGTCAAATTCGACGGTTTTTAAATGCCACCTGATAATGTTGAGAAATGCCCTGTTGCTCGTAAAAATGCAGCGTGCATGGTACGCACGTTACATCTGACCACGGTGCAAACAATGGGTTGGAGCAGTTGTCAGTTTGTCACGACTCATGAAACTAGTGGAGCGTATTGTTAGTCTGTGACAATAAAACAGCGGCAAGCAGTCACACGTTGTAGATTCTCTAACGTGCAGCGCACCTCCTCTAGCTACTTTGCAAGACGCACATATAATTGCATACGTAGCGCACCAAGGGATGAGAGGTCCAGCCTTATCCGCAGGCGACGACCAGAAGCCCCGTCGGTGTCGAATCCTCGTGGCCCGCAACTCGCGCGACCCAATCGTCGGGGACGCCTCTGCGTGCTCGCCGCTTTATGCCGCCGGGACACGAGAGAGGAGACGGGGGATCTCGGTGCGGTGCGCCTGAAGCAGAAAACAATACTACTAGCTGGGTAGTGCACCCGCCATCCGCGACGCGGGTGAAGGTGGCGATTACGTTGGGGGTATCACCAAAAGCAGAATCGGCAATGCATTCCGCTTTGTTACACGGATCTCGCAGACAGACCGGCGGCCCCGCCGTCGTTCCGTGGCGCAAGCGGCGGCAGCGCACACTCGATCCTCGCCGGCCGGCACGAGCGTGACTCCGTGTCGTCCTCGTCCGTCGTTCCCATAGGGCCGGGGCGGGCTACCAGCACATACATCCGGAACGGGTGATTTCTGTGGCGTTTAGGTTGCTACGGTAGAGCGCGCGCGAGCGACAGAGTCCTGGGCGTTCGTGACGCGCGAGAGAATCTCGCGAGGCGAGGCGGAGACCGGAAGCACCCGGCGTCTCGGCCGGCCGGAGGACACGGAGTGACGCGCCGTGGGGTCCCGGCCGGCCGCGCACTCGGCCGCGGCTGACCGATCCAATAACGCGCGTCCGTCCGTCGACGGATCAGGGACGTATCGCGCGCCGGTTGGCCGAGCGCCTCCGGTGCCAGATCCCCCGTTCCCACTCGACGGACGGACGCGCGTGCTCCTCCGTGGCCGGCACGCAGCTGCCCCCGTGACCCGACGGTCCCACCGGATACAGCGATTTCTGCGCGCGGCTCCTTGGTTGGTTCGCCCAGCACCGGCACCAGGCGCGCGCCGTGGCCGACGTGTCGGGCTCCTCTTCGATCGAACGCGCCCGGTGCACGACCTTCGCAGCTTCGCTGCGTGCCCTCGCTGTCGAGCCGTCGCCGAACGGGACGGGACGCGACGCGAGCATCTGAACACGCGAGGGGTCCTGGGAGCCATGATTAGCAGGCGTACTGCTAGCCGGCCGGCGGGACGGCCGGGTCGTCGTCGTCACCTCATACATATTCGGGACGCGACTGGTGGATTCCGAGGGGGCAAATCGCACCATCTTTGGTCCGTGCGTGTCGCGCCTATTTAGACTGATACGTGCTCCTACACTACACGGCCGGGCGGGTGGTCAGGTTAGAGCGCCGTCTAATCCCATCCCCGGACGTGCGTGCGTGCTGCACTGCTGCGTGCACAATTATGGCCAGATTGGTGTCCGATTAGACTCGCGCCATGATCGAGCTCGTGGCTGACCGCGCTGTCGCCGCCGGCGATCGATAGACGTGACGATATCGATCGTGGCCAACCAGCAGTTTAGTCCTCTCTCTGTTCTAAAAGAAATGTCGTTTTAGATTATTTTTACTATTTATTTTATTTAAAAAATTTATAAAAATTTATTTATTTTATTATAAAATAATTTATTATTAAAAATATTTTAAGCTTATTTATTTTTTATTGCTATAAATTTTTTTAATAAAACAAATGGTTAAGCAATGATTTTAAAAAATTAAAAATATCATTTATTTTTGAACGAAATAAGTAGAATCTAAGAAATATCTTCTTCAGATTCATTCGTCGTACTGGTACCGAACTTGCAAGTCTCGTACAGTACCAAACTGTACTTCTAGATAGAAATAACCGGAGTGCGCATACGTACTTACGGTTAGTTGAAGTTAGTACAGTACATAACTGCAGCCGTCAAAAGTGGTACGATAAAACTATGAATATATTTGCCATGACAAGTTGTAGTGGTGGTGTGGGAGTCCGCGTTCTCTGCGGTGGAGAGAAAAATTCAGAGGCATATAGCAGTGAACAGTAATTTTACGTGAGATGGGAGCAGGTGCTTGCTGGTGTGGTGTAGTAGGTTACTGTAGAAACAGTAACAGAAAATATTATTCTCGCGGGTTGTACTGTTTACTGTTACTGTAAAAACTGATCTAGGCCGTCTATTTTTTTATCTAACGGTTCATAATCCATCCTAATGACGAGCTACAGTGACTCTGCCGTTTTAACCCAACTGGAGAGGATGTCGATCGGGTGGTGTCGTGTGCACCATAGTTGACCTATCGAGGTCTTCTGACGAGATAAAGATCGGATACATGGATTAAGAACAGCTTTCAAATTCTTTTCAAAAGGTTTTGAAAAATAGTTTTTTTCCAGTTTCCATTGCCAGGAAATCTGAATCCACAGGCCTTTTTTATATCAACTGTTTGTCTTCTTGTTAGAACATCTGAATCTACAGGCCTTATCAACTACTATTTGTCTTCTTGTTAGAACACAATTTGTCTTCTTGTTAGTCTAGTTCTGAATATGTGGAGGGGCAACGACACATGATGATCCAGTGCTGCATGATCGATTGCCACTCAGTTTAGGGAGTCGATCCAAAAGAGCGAAAACTTGTCGTGAGGAGACTGCACACCACTCACTGCATCTTACTTAGCTTTCCTTAACGTAAAAAAAATATCGTGAATCCAGACGCAGTGAGATGCTTGTAGCCAAAAAGAAGCGCAAAGCAGAAAAAGCTGCGTCGTCCCTATCTAACCGCACTGATAGCAAGTCCCTTACAAGCATAGTAGTAGTATATATTTAGGACGACGTCAACTTGAAATCTTGAAAAGACCGGTTGTTGCCGCTACGTGTCAAACATTGTGAGAGCTGAGAGGGTGGTATTAATCACATTTTTAAAAAGTAAATATAATTAAGTAAACCTCTGTTTGATCATCAAGGAAAGCAATAAAACTTTAAAAGGTTGATGAAACTGGACGAAGCATGAAGGTTGATATCTGAATTTTGAACTAATTTACGACATCAATTTTAGAATGGAGGAGTATCGACGTGGTGACAAAGTGCATTTGGAATCTAGGCTCCTTCAGCATAAGATATCTTCCATCATTTCATTAGGAGCTTTCTTTTTATGCCCGTCACTTCTAATCCTCTGCGATTTCACACTATGAAGGAGACGCAGCCCTATTTGGCTTTCAAAGCGCCACATATATAGGTTCTTGAGGGTTTCCCTGCTACTTTTCCTTTTTTTCGCTGGGTGGGATTATTCACACATCTGATTGTCACACCTTAAAATTCATCCTAATTAAAACTCAAAAATTTAATTTGTCACTAACGAAAACGCTAACATTTTTGTCTCTCTCTTTTCCTCCTTTTTCAAAATAGAAAAAATCATTTTGTAATTCGAACCGAATCAATTGGAGATTTCATAAAATATTAAAATTTGACCGTGTGAAAGTGATTGCTCTTTTTCTCTTTTGCCCTTGTTGTTTGTTCTCTCGTGTTTCATCTAAATCCCAAAATTCATCCAAGCCCTTGAGTCCCAAATCCATTCAACTCGTCTTACTCATATTTGCTCATGTTCAAATTAAACTTGCTCCTCTAGCTAGCCAACTGCTCTCCAGATTTTCAAAACAAAATCGAAATTGAATTAGAAGATGAGCTCAAAAGTAAAGTTGTTCATCCAAAAATATCGTACCACTCCACAAAGTCTCAAACTCATCCGAGCCCCAGAAGTTAGATTTTTCAATCAAAACAGACAATAAATTGATAAATAATCCGTTCCTTTTCGCAGACAACATCTCTTAACAGTTAACCATCTTCAAAATTCTATAACTTTCCGACCTTTTTTGAAAAACATTGTTCGAATAATTTATGTTGTAGAACACACTTTGAAGATTTATCATACAAAATTTCATCCCAATTCGAAATCGTTAGCTCTTCCTTTTTTGGGCCTGCCTGTAAACCTCCATCTTTTTTTTCCAATCTCCCTCTCCCTCTCTTGCCCATCCTCACGCCTATGCCTGTGCCCATCCTCGCGCCCATGCCCGTGCCCATCCCCGTGCCCATGCCTATACACATCTCCCGTTGAAGCCCGCTTGACCACTTTGGTTGATTGACTGCTGCTACTCTCTTCCTCCCTCTCTCTTCTCACCAAATGACATCATGCATAGTGCAGCGCGTCACCACTCATACCGATCGCGCCCATGCTGTGACGTGCTCCACAGCATCCCCACCTCCTTCTCTCCTTCTCCTCTTCAATTTCCTCTTCTCTCTCTCTCCCTCCTAACACAAGAATGTGAGAGCACAGCATCACGTACCGCGCCCATGCTGCTCCCGTGCCCTCTGCGTCACCGTTCCTATCCTCCTCTGCTTCTCTGGCTACAAAATGAAGCACACCTCTTGCACCTCGCCCTGCTTCTTCTCCGAGACTGAGAGCCGAGCCGCCTTCGTTCCCCTGCGCGCCGATCACTGCACACTCCCCTTTGCGCGACGACCTCCTCCATCGCCAGCGCTCAGCACCGCCTCTCCTGCATGCCCGACCCCGATGCTCACCTCGCCGGGCCATCCTCCCTCCCCTCCAACGTGGCCGGCCTCCCTCGGCACCTCTCTGTCCCTGTGCATCACGGCCCCGGCACTGGCATCCCTCATCGTCGCCCTCGGAGCCGCGCCTCCGTCTTCCTCATGCCACCGTCGAACCACGACGTCCCTGTTCCGAGCCAGGCCATCACGGCAATCCACCTTCCCTGGCGAGTTTTCTCCTCTCCAATCCACTCGTGCGCCACTGTGAGGTGCCGCCCCTCACCGTTGCCGACGCTCCACGCTCCTTTTTCAGCCTCTTCGACCCGACGGCGAGCTCCACCGCGCTGACATCTCTCTCCGGCGCCGGTTCCCGAGCCGCCTCCTCCCTCTCTGCTTTCTGGCGCCGCGCGCCACTGCCGTGCGCCGCCCTCGCCAATCGCTGCCGCTCCACACTGCGTCCCCGACGCCGTCGTGACAGCCAAAAGCTTCACCCCGTCGCCTTGTCCCTTATCCGGCCGAGCTCCGCCGCCCACCGGTCGGCTAGCCGCTCTGGCGCCGCCGTGGTCCACGGCGTGCGCTCGTGGACTGGCCATGGCCCGTGGTCTTGGTCCACGGAACCGTGGACCTGGTCTACACTTCTGCTAAAAGGCAGCCCGCGCGCGCACAGTAAGAGAAGCCATTTTTGCAAGAAGCCCCTCCATGTTTTATCAAATCCCATTTTAGTCCAAAGTTTTCCAAGGAACCCCCTAGCCGAATTACTATTACAAATTAGCCCATGCCTTTTAACGCTCAGACCCCTAAGCCATGCTGTGATTACATGTATGTCCCTACAACCTTTCTGTTAATTACAAAAATGTCCTTGAGCCACCATACACACTCAAATCGCCGTATCTTTCCAACCGTGAATCCGTTTCCTACGATTTTTGTACCGTTGGAATCACTGTTTTCGAGCGTCACCTCATCAAGCTATCAAACCTTAGCTAATCTCCAACTATGCTGGTTTTTATTGGTAAGTTTTATCAGAGCTTTAATTCGATTTCTTTTATTAGCTTTTATTAGTTTATAATACTAATGTTTTAGTGTAATCTATCTTAGCATAGTTTCATACTAATTACATTGTGCACCTTATCCTACTAGCATGATTTAGTACCATTAATAGCATGTTGCTACATATACACATATTAGCTCTATGTAGATTAGTTTAAAATTAGAATTACATAATTATTAGTAAAATATTATATTACCATATATGAATGTTAGAAAAATAAGTGAACATGGCTCATATAAGCATTTTACTATGCATACATACATACGTATTAACACCAAAATTACATACTAGTTCTTAGTAACTTGATTATAAAGATAAAATCAAGTAATTAATTGTTAATTAATTACTAACTAATTATAATATCACATACGAGTAGATAATTAAATAATTATTGAGGGCACACTGATGCATCTGATTCTATATTAGT
>BCLH01001121.1:40946-69734 GCA_001602315.1 Zoysia pacifica | reverse complement strand
GGTACGACACTGATGAGACTGAAATTGCTAAGATGAATCGAGAAACATCTGGATAGTTAGAGGAATGTTAATTTGGTCATGGCGTTGCGTACGTATATTTTATATCCCTAGAAAAATCATATATCATACTAATCATTTTTAGAAGAGAAAGTATGCAAATCACATATGATACTCTAACATGCTTATTGCAGAAAACACATAAAAAACCATTACCAGATAACACTACTCTTACTATTTGCTGAAAGAATGAGGTAAAAACATTTTTTAATAAAGAAAATAACAGGACTGAATCATAGGGCGCAAATACTTAAAATCTATCTGCCTGATTTTCACATGCGCCCACAGTAGGACCACCACGAGATGTGTGACTTTGTTTACCTTATATTGGTATATTTTTGGGCATATGTTCTAAATTCTACCGTTTGTTAGTGGCATCCCATCCAATCGATCCCATGTTAGGCACGTTGTTGCATGATCAACCTATGACGCAAAGGAGTCGGCAAAAAAAAAAAAAAACCTATGATGCAAAGGTGGAGTTAATACCAGGGAATAAAATCATTTTAACATATAATTTATATGCTTTACCATCAATTCTCTATACGTGGAGTGGCATATATATAGCTCCCTCGTCCAATTTGTCACAGCTTGACAAATAGGTTGAGACAATTCGTGACAGCATCATAGATCAAATCAGTAATTCACTTATAGAATAAAGCAATGGTATCGAAAGAACATGACAAGAGGAACTAAGCATATAGTTTGTGGCACTTTAACTTTCACTAAAATGCGGTAACACTTCTCCAAAACTCCTCTATGCCATACTAGTATCTAGTGCATTTTTTTCATAAAGAAGAAACCACCGATCGAGCATATTCTTCTAGTTGACTTTGAAAGTCAACCAACCTTTGTACTCATATTTCAATTTCGTGAATTTTGTAACATTCTGCCTTTTAAACTTACATTTGCTTATCGATTGCAAATCATATTATGGATTATAAAATGAAAAGAGCATTGTTAGTCGTCATTAGAATCTGATTCCTAATTATCCACTTCTCGAGAGGCCTACAGAAATGTTTATAGAAAAGTGGGTTCACAGCAGTGGACAACCACCTCAATCATCGAAAAGCTTCATGGCCCCTTTGCACTAAGCGACCACTTGGATGGCGTCGCCCTTCCCATCCAAATCCAATTGCCAGCCTCAGCCACAAATAATGCAAACTGTGGACAATGCCACAAGATATGGTCGTTTTGCCACACAACTCTGGCAGCAGGGATTTACATGGACAGAACGCCACGTCTGATAATTAGCTTTTGACGACGTCACTGTTTCTGTGTGTATGTATCAGTGTAAATGTGTACCGACAAATGGTAAAAGAAAAAAATGGAATGTGAATTTTTAGAACTATTTTCTGTTAAATTATGGAAGTATCATCCTCATCAGAAATTTTTTTTCTCAGAACCACGCATGGTGAGTTTCGCATTAAGAGAGAAGGTGAGAGTACAAATACAATGAACGTTATAACGACCTGTAAACACGACCTCATCAGAAATTCCGTATTTACTAGCATGAGAATGTTGTGAAAGAGCTCGAGAGGGCCCTGATAAGCTGAGTGAATGTTGTGCTTGCAAGGAGAACAATCCGATGCCGTTTCTTCCCAAAGTTGCACCACTAAAGTTGTGCTATTTTAGTCTCACAGTGCCTATCAACAAGCTGGACAGCCAACAAGAGGCCATCCCAGTGTCCCTTGTGAATTTCTCACACCGCTCCTGCTGAAAAGGCATCTGCTTAAATTAGACCATGCGTTAAGTACCATATATATAAAAACTAAAAGTAGTGATAACCGAAAGCAAGGTATCCTCTAGGAGAATACGTAAAAGCTTGGAGGTTTGACATGAACAAATCGAGGATTACATTCACCTGCGATGATCCTGATCCTGGATCCATAGATCAAGTCATGCAACAATAATAAAAAAATCCAAGCATATATTCTCTTTGGAAGCCAAGATATATATGCAGTGGTACATAGAAGAGTATATGGGAACACATGGAGGGCATGGATATGCGGTGCCCTTTTTAAAAGTCACTAGACATGCCCATATTTGCAAGCTACCACACTCTATCTAGCCTAAAGATTCTCGAAAATAAAAAAAATAATAAAGAAAATTTATTGGCTCGCTCAGTGTGGTGGACCAAACAGAAGTCTTCTCTTCTCTCTCAGATGCGATAGAGGGCAGGGAGATAATTTCTCTCTCTTACACAAGCAAATTAGCCATTGTGGCTCGCTATAAAAGGCCGTTACCAACCCCGCCCTTCTTCGCAAGAACACCACGAGTTAGCAGAGCAAGCTCAGTCACCTAACAAAGCCACAGCCACTTTCCACCACTACCTAATATCGCTAGCAGAGAAGACAGAACCGAAGAGCGAAAGATGTACAACAATTTCCAGGGCGAGGTGGCCAGCCTCCGCTTCCTCTCCCCTCCGAACCCATCCTTCGCAGCGCACCACCACATGAACATGGCCGTGCCGCCGCAAGCTTGCTTCCCGCCATCCTTCGAGCAGACGTCGACTTTCCAGGAAGATGCTGCTGTGGTCGCCGCTCTGCTCGCTGGCGACGACGTGGCTAGCTTTGAGCTCGACACAGTCGTCCAGGAAGCGGCTCACGTCGCCGGCGGCAATGGCTCGCCTAGCTCGCAATCGGGATTCGACGGTGGCGGCGCGGGCTACCCGCTAAACGCGTCGGCGGAGGAAGAGAGGCGGCGTCGGCGGACGGCGTCGAACCGGGAGTCGGCGCGCCGGTCGCGCCTGCGCAAGCAGCGGCAGCTCACCGAGCTGTGGGTGCAGGTCTCGCACCTCCGCGGCGCCAACCGCCGCCTCCTCGACGATCTCAACCGCGTGCTGAGGAGCTGCGCCGACGCCCGCCGCGAGAGCGCGCGGCTCAAGGATGAGAAGGCCGAGCTGGCCAAGAAGCTCGACCAACTGCTGCAGACGGCCACGCCAGCGGAGAAAAGCGCCGGCTCCGGTGCTCCCTCGAGCAACCCCAGTTGCTCGTCGGAGCCGGGTAACAACACCAGCACGCGCACTTCTGAGTGAACAAATTATCCGACCAAAATTTTTCACTTGGGGATAATTATGTCAATAAGAACATGCATAATTAATTAATCAAGGATAGTTAATGGAGGTCTACGCATGCATGCATATATGGATTCAGTGCTTTAGTATCGGAGTAAATATCAATTGTTCAGATACTCAGCCTGAGAAAAGATGGATCGGATCATAAGTCCTATTTTCAAGTTGCAAATATGCAGTTAATGGAGCAGTAAGAACAAAGATTAATTTGATACATGCCATTATAATTTTGTAAAATTTAAAATATACCATTCGGATATATGTGTTATTTACTTGCATGCTCTCATCTGTTATTGACACATGAATGTTATATTTTAAAGTTTGCAAAATTGTAATAGTATGTATCATAATTTTGTATAACTGATCATATATGGGGTCCAACTCATGCTAAATTTCCATATAATGGACTGTAAACTTCTATCAAATTCTACTAGCTTCTGCTTTTCTAATTCACAACAGAAGCAACAGTACGTATCAGTATCAGACAAGTTTAGGCATATCTATCAATCAGGTATATGCGTACTGTAACATCAAAATCTTGATGGGAACCACATGTCCTATATGTTCAATGAGATGCCTATTGGAGAGGATTCTGGGGAACCTTAAACAACAATGAGTAGCATGCATCATGCATGTGCTGATGCCAAATGAATAAATATGGACAAGATGTTTAACTAAATGGCAAAGAGAAATGATTATCCATGAAAGCGTAATATGCGAACATATTACTTAGCATTATGAATATTTCAGCCTCAAATGCAATAGATAAAAAAAAAATAACAATATCACTTCAGAACATATGAATTCACATGGAGATTTCAATTCAAATTTGCATAGCAACTCTCAGATTTTGCCGTCAAATGTAAAGATGGCCAGAAACTACGGCAGAGAAATCACTCCCAACATTACACTTGGCTACACAAGAGAAAATGCACTGCAGCTACGAAATTGTGTGGCTCAGAATTAGAAGGGCAACAGTGCACTAGCACTAAGAAATTAAACTGCAGAACAAAGCAGAACACAAACAGATCTATTAGGCTCAGGCGTGTCCAAGGACCAAGGGTACGTGTGAACATGGGGATGCGGCTGGCACCAGCGTTAGATGCTTACATCACAGGGCCCAAACAACAGTATCGAACACGGGCAGGGGCTAAGGCTTCTACACCTGGTGCGGTGGGAGGAGCACCAATGTGCGATGTCTCGCTGTGGTGCCACTGAGATTTCCTGGCAACATCACTTCAACAAACTGTCCCTTAGGCCCTGTTTGAAATACAGTAATTCACGAGAATAAATTTAATTTTATAAAAAAAATATAAAAATGTGAAACTTTGCCACATTCCAAACGGTTGTCTAACGTCTTCATACTTCTTGCTTCATGATTCTAATGGCAACTGGGGAACACGAACTGTATCTTTTCATTATTCAAAAAAAAAAACTGTAAGACGTTGAAGATGTGACAAATAATTGTTTTGGGAGGTGGTAGTATGTTGTTGGTACTGCAAACAAAATGTTAGGCAACGAGATACTAGGACCCTGTATAATGGTATCGTTCAGGTAAAGGGAACCAGAAACCATACAAGATTATGGATATGACACCAATAACATGTACAGAGTTGAAACACAAATGTGAACGAATAGTCTGTGTTCCAGAATCCTCATTATACATGCTAAGGCTCCCTTTAGAATGCGGGAAATTTCTCCGTTCCTATTTTCCTGTGAAATTCTTGTCAATTTCTGTGTTTCAAACGGAGCGTAAAGCATAGTAGTAGTATACAGACTGAGATTCAGCTTTTTTTTTTAATCATTGCGAAGTTAATTCTGGTCACATTCTTACAATCTCTAGGTCACTTGATTTAAGGATAACAAATGAACAAGTCAAACTGTCAAAGTTAGTGATGCAAACTACCCGGACCAAACCCATCAGGCGGTCATGATGGATAGTACATTTCTTTTAGCAATCGTAACGGCAATCAAATCATTGGCGCGCGAGGCTCAACTTCGGCATGCTGCTGCCACCACACATCAGAAAAGAGGCGCATAGCGTCTCATTTGCCAACATGACACGAGGAGATTGGTGCAGAAAAGCGACGCGTTAGCTGTACTCACGATGCACGCTCTCTTTTTCAGATACGTACTCGTATTCTTCTAGAACATGGGACTGATTATATTTATTTATTATGTTTAAGGGAGCTGTGTTTAGCACATAACCCTGCTTACACATCGCTGTTGGTTCGGTTAGGGCTATTGATTAGCCTGGTCTGTCTGATTGATAAATCATCGTGTCCACCCTGTCCAGAGCATGTGCAGCAGTTGCCGCCTTAATGCTGCTGCTGATGCATGAGTGGTGTGGTTAGACAAGTGCTTCTTCCTTCTTCCTCCCTAGAGTTCAGGGCTTCAGGCAGGCCATATAATTCTTCTGCTGCATTTGTTATATTCTCCTACTTACCACATGCCTAACAGGTTAGTTCAGGGCTAAGTCACCTGCTCTCGGCATCTGCTTAGCTAATTGCACAGAAATGTGCGTTGGCAAAGCAGGAGGAAAGGTAGCAGGAAGCAGGATAGGAGCAAGTTTTGCCTGTGATGCATGCATGTTCCTGTGATACAACGGTGTGTTCGGTTGAATTTAGGTTGTGATGATTGGCGAATATTTGCTGAGATGTTGTCGTGATTCCGGTAGGAAAACAGCATGTGCGCATGTGCTCTCTCGTTCTGAATAGTGATATTGCAATGACAGGTTCGTCAGAAATAAGAATGAAGCAACAGAACATGCACACATTCCTGACATTCCGGATAACTTAGCCGTGATCATTATAATTTTCTAGAAACACATATGAATATGCTAGTAGTAGCAACGTTGAAAACAGGGCCAGAGAACAGTAAGTAGAAAGGTTTACAGTAAATAGATATATGGTGGTAAAGGGCTAGCCTAACTACTGAGTTGGTGGTCAACGGGCTGGAGAACACCATGCAAGGCAAAAACAAGGACCAAAAAAAGCCTTCCGTCGATCTCCATGCCCTGCCACTAACAAGGATTCGATCTTAATACTAACAGGCAATGGTGAAAAGATGCGTCCTACTAAAAACAGTGATCGATTCTAATGCACGGGATGATTCGGTATTACCAGAAGAAGAAGCTTCTCCTAGAAGAAGCGCCTCTCTTGCCGTGGCCTCGCCGTGACGTCGACGACTTGCTTTCCCCGCCTTTGTCGACCTTGCCGGCGGACTTCTTCCGCGACGACCCCGTCGAGAACGACTTGGCGCGCCCGCCGTCTTCGTCCTCCTCCTCGTCGTCGTCGGCACCCCCGCGATCGCCGTCTTTCCCACGGCCTTCGTCGTCGTCGTCGTCGTCGTCTTTGCCGCGTTCCGGCAGGGACGAGGACGACGACGGCGCCTTCACTTTCGCTGGGCCAGTGGACGCGTCGGAGGCCAGGGAGTCGTCGTCGGCGTAGAGTTCGCAAGCCTTGCCGTTTCTGGCGCCCCTGCCGTCGATGTAGCCGTAGCCGTCGTCCACGCTGCTTCCTCCTTCGCTGCCGCTTCGCTTGCCGCCGTCGTCGTCGCCGTGCATGGGCGAGGCGAGGTACATTGTCCACCCGGACTCGCTGCTGTTGCAGCCCTCGCCGTCGTCCCCGGTGATGTGGGAGGAGGATTCCATGGCCGGCAGGAGAGGGAGAAGGAACAAGACGGCTGCAGCTAGATAGCCAGGGGAATTGCAGTTTGTGAAGAGAAGAAGCAGCTTTGCGTCTGCTGAGTTTGAGAGAGAATGAATGACACTAGATAGGAGGTGGAGAACGCCGGCTCAGCTCGCCCTTATTTATGGTTACTCTGGTCTTCCCCCTCAATGCGAGGAAGCCATTGTTCTCGGCTTTGTCTTTGCTTCCACCGCGGCGTGAAGAGAACATTGAAGCCTCTGACACCCGGCCATCTTCTTCCTCACAGTGGAGGGGAATGCAGCGGTGGTACGTACTAGGACCGCCGCGAGAAACGCCAAGATTTTTGCTGTAGGCGCGCCTGTGCGCCGCTGTTGAGATGCGTCAGGAAGAAGAGAGGTCGGGGCATGCTGCAAGAGGGGAAAACTGAAAAGACACTGTCCTTAAATGGGAAAGGCAGGCACCCCTCCAACTGTCTCCCATGACTTTCCCAACCATTTTGTTCTGCTTTGTCACCAAGCCCAGACGAGGAACCGGAGGCCTGTTTCGGTGGAAAGAACGGCTTCTCTCCTCTGTTTACGGCGTCGGGGTTGCGTTGCAGCCATGTGGCCTTCAGGCCTTGGCTCACGGTGGGGGCCTAGCGCTGATTTTTGTTGACACACAAGCACAAGCATTGGCCTGTCACTGGAACATGCTCGCTAGCACTGGGACGCCGCGAGTGCCTTTCCCCGTAGGACGGACCGGGTAGGTGCTCTGTTCTTTGACGTGAACCAAGCAAGCGGCTCCGCGCGCGTTTCCCGGAAGTGCAAGTGCAACCCCGACGACACGGTCACGCGGCGCGCGACTCCATCTATCCGTGCGCTCGACGTGATCGATGACTGAGGCGGTGAAGCAGCTCAGCTCGCGTACTAGGAGTACTCCGTTCGCGCTAGTATCGGTCACGTACTCCCGCAGACTCTGGCCGCCACAGTTGAAATGTTCGTGTCCGTCCCTGACCGCCCCGCAGATACAGGCGCGGCGCAGCCTGTTCGCGAGCGTCGCTTCCATCATCGATTCATCGGCCTGTCCAATCCGCCCCGCCCGCCGGCACGTGCGCGCCGGCCTGCGGGTTCCCTCGCTGCCGCCCTGCCGCTGGTCTTGGGCGCGGCGGTATTGGTGACGACGGCCACTCCGCGCGCTCGCGGACAGACGCACAGGTTCCCCTCGTGCCTGCCGGCATCGCTTACAGGTGCGGAGACGCAACGTCTGGTGCCGTGGGATTGTGGGAAGAAGTTTGTGATGGGACGTGTGGTGTGCTGCGTCTAGTGGAGTACTACTGTGTACCCGAGCTGGAGGAGGAGATGATGCGACGATGTCGCGCATGTGGCTGGCCTTCCGTGCGCTCGGGCGTCGATGTGTTGTCCGCCCGTGCCGCGGCCACATGAAGAAGCCCGAGGCTGCGGGCGAGCGCGCGGCGCGCTAATCAACGGGAGTTGTCCGGCTCTGGTGCTCTGTTAGCCGTTCGCGTGCTTCCCTGCTCTGCTCTTGGTACCCGCCGACGCAAGCTCACTCTCTCCCTGCTCTGCTCTTGGTGCCCGCCAACGCAAGCTCACCCTTTCCCTGCTCTGCTCTTGGTACTCCCCGCCAACGCAAGCTCACTTTTTCCACAGTAGTATCTACCTGTTCTTCTCGAGATAGAAATTGATTCTATCAAACATGAGTGCAAAACCGCGAGGCGCTATCAAATGGATACGCCTTGGCAGAGTGTTCAAGAGTGGATCAAAGTCTGCCAACCAAACTCACAACCAAAAGCAGGTACCGGGTGCGTCGGACAGCGTCACAATCGCTAGAAATATCCATTAAACTGCTGAAGAACTGATAAAAATCCTCACAAAGCAAGCTCCTTAGTCTAAGAACTACTGGACCTCCTGCAGAATAAGAGCGGCCATACAAATCCTTCATCGCAAACAACATGTGGCAACAGATCTAGGACCGCAACTGCATGGCCCAACTTGCTACAAACCCTGAAACGTCCGAGCAGGAGCCTGGAATGCATTTCCCATCAGCTGGCTGCGAGTCAGTACTCAGTTGCAGCGATTGCTAGTGAAGACTCCGGTGAACAACCGTCAACCAGTGCCACTCGCTTGTTCCTTCACAACGCAAAACGCAGGGCTTCCATCTTGTGTCATCCGATCCATAAATTATGATTCTACCAAAATTTCAGATCGAATTCGTGTAAGCACGAGACTCGTCCCCTCCCCGCGTGCAAAGCGAGACTACGAAGTCAAGGCTACACGACATACTTTCTTCCTGTTTCTGTTCTAGTGAGGTCAGGTCGCTGGGATCCGGCTGACTGAAGCCGCTGCCAGTGTTACTACCCAGCTAACGAGTGGATTACCAAACTGATGATAAGTGACTGCGTTGCTGTGTCAAACTAATGCGACAAGAAGACGGCACAAGGGAGCAGACAAGAGGTGACACACACACACAGCTGATTGGTTTGGGTTGAATTCACAAGAACAGGTACTTTGCCTCCAATTACACTTCACGTTGATTAAGTGATTGATTTTTGCAATATTTTGCATCGTAGTACTGTCATTTTATCATCGTTTTGCAGCATAGCTGGCCCTCTTTTTATTCAAAAAAAAAAAGGGGGGTAAACTCATTGCAATGAGTGGTAGGTACAAAGGCTCTGATAAATATGTCTGTCTGCACAAACATGTCCAGTGTCAATGTCACCAAAGATTGCAATCCGAACTGTCCAACTGTGTAGGCAGCGTCTTACCTGACCTGAAGTCAACCACCAAGTTCTTCTCGATGACCAACATTGAACAAATAACATGTAACAAGAT
Organism: Zoysia pacifica; assembly: GCA_001602315.1. NCBI lineage: Eukaryota > Viridiplantae > Streptophyta > Magnoliopsida > Poales > Poaceae > Zoysia > Zoysia pacifica. The sequence continues at coordinate 60,129 of BCLH01001121.1, read as the reverse complement.
GACAAGAGAACAGAGATGCTCGAGGAGCAAAATGCTAATTAGTCTCTGCAGCTTTGGATAAGTGACCCTAAAAAATTGGAATTGGATGTTACTACTAGTCTACTAATACTTCAACTACTCCTATTTTATACCTCAAAAATATCACATTTGAGGACAGAATGCGTGATTCCTGTTCTTAGTAAACTCAGATCAAACCTGAACACTGTTCCACCTCTGTTGAGTGTGCATTTAAAACTTCAATATCAGTGGTCACTTGTTATACTGATTATAGTGTATAATTTGAATAGTTTGGAGGCTGTTTGAGGTTTATAGCGACTATAAAATCTAGTGGAACGAATACAAGCATCGGTTCTTAGAATCTCAGTCACTGCCGGCCACCTTTTCTTACCTGTTAACCTCTCAGTCACAGCTGATGTGCAGTCACTTCCATCAGTGTGCATTGTCAGAAACCCAGATCTGCAAGGAAGCAAGCAGTTGAGATGAGCTCGATTGCTATAGTTCTTTTATCAACATTTACTCATAGATTAAACTGGTGACATAAGACTGTTGGAAGTAGCCATGCGTAACCGTTCGCTAGCTAAAGGCATCTTTTTATGAGTAGCCCATCAAACAAGGAAACTTTCAAAAGGCAGGCAGTCAGACTGAAATATCAAGCCGGTGGCAGCATTGGTTCATAGGCCATAACCCTTCTTGATGCTTAGCTAGTTAGCTTGTCGCTGGCAACAAATGATGCAAGTTTAGGACAACACACAGGAACAGCCATGCAGGCAGGAGGAGCAGAGGAGAAAAGGACCTGCATTGACTTGTGTCAGTGGTTGATCATGTCATCCATCTTCTAGCTTGGTCCTGTCCTTATGGGTTTAGTTGGCTCAATTAGCCTTTTCATTAACTAACAAAAATGCAGTTTAGACTATGCAGGCAGGCAAGCACCTTTCTATCTAAGAAAGGAGTAAAGTTCATCTAATTCCCATAATTTTACCTGCAAAGCACGGTATGCTTAATTATTTGTTTTCGGTTGCCAATGTAAAAGTATAAATAATGAGAATTTCCTTTTGTTCTGGTTTATGCGTGGTCTCTCAGTTTCTGCCCTTTTTCTTGGATCAGATACTATTGCAATGGACAGATGTAGCTTCATGGTCTAAGTTCTTAACTAACCCATCTACTTTTGAAAAGAACAACGAAGAAATCTGGATCCTACTATAGGACATGTAAGATAGCCTCCCTTCTTCCAAGACTTTTTTCCCCTGCCGCAGTTACTTCAGTTCACCCTTTCTATTCATAAATGTTGGGAAACCATAGCAAATGTATTTCATTATTAATTTGCTGATTCTGCATGAGGTAAGGGAAATAATTATAAAACAAACATTTTCCGTTTACACACTTACATGGTTCGTGGTAGTAAGATCGAGAAGATTATCCAATAGTAGAAACCATTGAAAACTTTCTGGATAAAGTTTGGACTTTAGAACTCTTGCCAACTCACAAAGTTTTCTTAATGCAAGGCGACATCAGTACAACACTATGCATTCTTCTGTTCTTGTTAGTGTACAATTCCCATATACGTAGTATCAAACAATCACCACATTACAGCCCGACCAAAAAATAAGCGGCTGAAACTTCCATCCATGACTGTAGCACGCACCACTTCAGATTTGCAAATTTCGCATAAACTTAAAAAAAAAAGCTGATGGTGTTTGTAGTGCAGGCACTGTTCATGAATGCTACTGCTTGCTGAGCAGGCAATTGATGAGCAGATAGAGATGTTATGTATCCGTGCTTGCTTAAATGACTAGATCTCAGATTACATGTCCAATGTAAACGAAACACGTATTTGTAGTCAATAGTACTGCACGACAGGCACTATACAGATAACATATTTCTGCTGAAAACAAATCAGTTAATAAACTGTTTCTTAGTACTTCCTCGTTCATTTTTACAGCTCATTGTAGCTCTGTGAGCACGGGAATTAAAAAAATTGAAAAAATATGGTAGAAAAAATGAAAGAGATAGAGATTTATTGAGAAGAGAAAATGTATTAAAAAGAGAGAAATGCGTATTAAAGAAGTGAGAATGATATATATTAAAAAATAAATTTTAAATACTAGAATAATTTATATTTATGAACGGATGGAGTAGATGACAAATGTTTTCTCTCCAGCAACATGTCAAAGACTTAATGCACATGAGGTCTACGGTATCTACGGGTCCCTACGGTGGGTAGCAGCATGACATAAGCTGCGATGCCGCCTCTTGAGACAAGCGCCGGATAACATTCGATGCTTGTCTCTACTCTGTCAGTGGTCGTAGACTCGTATAGTAAGGTCAGGGATTTTGTGGGTGCTGGATTTCTTAAGACTGTCGAGCCGACGGACGTATACGTATACGCACGCACGATGTGTAGGAGTAGTTCCTGCGGTCAACGCGTATGAAAGGATCGGACCCTGTATGCGGACAGGATGGTCTGCTGGACAGTGGGCATGTTGCTTGCATGAATACAGAGCCTCTGACGTTTTGTGCTTCTTATCAGGAGAAAACAAAGGACTTCCAGATGTGTAGGCCTTTTTTGATGGTCAAATGCGGTGATTTGAGAACAACTCGCCTTGAATTCACTCTATTTTATTGAACATCAATTGCTTCCCCGTAGCAATGGCAAAGCTTAGTTATGGCCAGGGTAGACCATGGCTCCCTTATCAAACTAAAACTCCAGGTTCTGGGCGTGTTTGCTGCAGCTTCAATCGACTGTGGCTGCGGTGGCAGCCAATAGCAACTGCATCCAGAGCCAGAAGTTTATCCGAACACACCCTTTGTTGCTCAAGCTTCGCTGCTGCCCTTGGATAAGAAGTACTCCCTCGATTTAGTTTTCACTCTAAGTATAAAAATTAAGAAGAGATAAAAAAATAAGATACGTTGAAAACGAAGAGAGATAAGTAAATACATTGTGAAGCTAGAATTAGAATGATAAGTAAATGGAAAACTTGAAGGTTAGAATGACAAGCTACGTGGGATGAATGGAGTACTAGTGTTACTGCCATTATAATGAAATACTACTAGATATTATCATAGAGTGAATAATTACCTCAATTATTGTTATCACTACTACTGTTGTTGCTGCTACTGCTACTGTAATGTTAATTACACCAACACTGTGTGTGTGAGAGAGAGAGAGAGTTGCGCAAAGGTGAACTAAAGATGATGGGAGAAGTTCGGACCTTTGGAGTTGGGAGGGTGGGACAGGTGACCCGAAGAAAACCATCTCACGTTTCGCGTGGACAGGCCTCCAACCAAGGGCTACGCATGCATGGGAGCAATCTGCGCTGACGCCACCACGCCCGTAACCATTTCGCAAAGCGAGAGCGAGAGCAGGCAGCTGAAAATCTCACAGATTTGATGGGAGCTGCTGGCGGCTTCTGCCGGACCACGTACGCACGGGTCGTTTGATCGGTTCGTTCCTCCTCTGGTCCGGTCACTGTTCTTCCTCGCGCCAGACGCAGACAGCTGCGGGAGAGCCGTTCAGCTGGTTCCTTCAACCTGACTCAACCCGGGCATGAAAGCATAATTCTTCGCTGCCAGCAGCGTCCAAGCAGCTACGTGACAACCCTACATGAACTCAGCCAATCATTAACTATAAGGGCCCGTTTAGATCTTTTAAAATTGAATTTATTTTAAAAATTACAATTTAGACATAAATTAATTAAGTTAATATAGTTGTATATAAAATATATTTGTATATTTATTGTTAGACATACAAAGGATATACTTTATGTTGTATTTATACAATTATTAACTATTGCAGAGAAGTGATTTAAAGAATGTGTTATAAGTTGAAGAATAAAATTATATCATAATTATTTATAGAATCTATTTATATTTTTCACCCTATAAATTTGAGATAAGTTATTTGTGAGTTTGAAAAAGTTGTGAAATGTCAAATTTTAAGTTAAATAAGTCTAACTCACTATGTAGATTTCAATTCTTCTAAAATAAAGTGATCTAAACAGCCCATAACATAATTATTATTAGTAGTATGTTGGTGCGTGCGTGTGCTCAGAATACGAAGTTGTCATGTAGTGTGTCGCGCCACCTAACCTCCCTGCGGCGTTCATGCAAAGGCGAATTTGCTTTTGAATTCTAGCATACATGTATCTACATGAGCAACTGTACATTTCATTAGGCCGTTTGTATTCAGACCAGTTTCACTATATCAATGCACTGGCATACAATTCTTTTTATGATTTCCTGAGAAATAATAGAATTTTATTGCACAAAGAGTTTTAAAAAAAGAGATTGAGAATTATTGCTTTAAAAAAAGATATTGAGAATTATTGCTTTTAAAAAAAAAGAGATTGAGAATTATTTCTTAAATTATACCGTTTATGCTGTCGCAGAAATTAGGTAACTTGTTTTCTTGAAATAGTTATGTGCAGGGCTATCCATGGAACTAGTTAGGGGGAGCTAGCTAGCATAGCAGAAGCTTCTTTCTTGTGGCGTATGGACACAACAAATATTCTACTCCAAGAGACAATAGTCTTCTGCCGGTACTAACTCATAACCGTCTGAACTGTGACCAAGTCAGCACGAACATTATCATTATCATCCAATTTGGATCAGTCCCCAATTTCTTTGAGCAGGACAAGAACCATGCTACACTCTACCTCAGACGACCTCGCTCCATCCTCTTGCGTGCGCGGACAGACAAGCAAACCCTCATCTTCCTGCGGTCTCAAACCACTGCATAATCTAATAGAAAAGGCGAACCACCCATACTGCATCTAACTGGACAGAGACCACGTACGACTAGTATATAAGCAGGCGACGGCCGTTCCCCTCCGCCGTGGCCACCACTTGTCGAGCGAGCAGCTGGTGGGGTTCTCTTCGTCAGGTTACCTGGTGAGTGAGCAGCAGGTGCTGAGGTGCCATGGGGAGGCCTCCTTGCTGCGACGAGAGTGGCCTCAAGAAGGGCCCCTGGACGCCGGAGGAGGACGAGAAGCTGCTGCAGTACATCCAGAAGAATGGTCATGGTAGCTGGAGGACTCTTCCGAGGCTTGCCGGTACTGATCGATGGAGATCTTAAACCCATGCACAGATGCACTCTCACCAGCAGCTCAATGCAGAGAGTTTGTACCATGATTGGCGCATTACACAGAGATACATAGACAGATACTAGCTGGTATAGCATCTTATACCTGGTTCTGAATCTCTGCTGATGCTTTGGTGGCACTTAATTTGCAGGGTTGAACAGGTGCGGCAAGAGCTGCCGGCTGCGGTGGACCAACTACCTGCGTCCGGACATCAAGCGCGGCAAGTTCTCGCAGGAGGAGGAGCGGACCATCCTCCACCTCCACTCCATCCTCGGAAACAAGTGGTCGGCGATCGCGACGCACCTGCCGGGCCGCACGGACAACGAGATCAAGAACTTCTGGAACACGCACCTCAAGAAGCGGCTCATCCAGATGGGGCTCGACCCCATGACGCACCGCCCGCGCACCGACTTCTTCGCCGCGCTGCCGCAGCTCATCGCGCTCGCCGCGCTCCGCGAACAGCTCGTCGCCGCTGATCATCCGGCGGCGGGACAGATGCAGCCTGCAGGCGCTGGCGCCGCAGGCGTCGACGTGGCCATCCAGGCCGCGAAGCTCCAGTACCTGCAGTGCCTCCTCCAGTCCGCGGCGACCACCATCGCCTCGACCGCCGGCGGCCGCCACGCGCCCGACGCCGAGGAGACGGCGCTTGGCGCCTTCTCATCCTCTCTGCAGGGAACGCCGCCTGGCGGCAGTGTCCCGGTGTCCTGCACGGCTGCAGCCCAGGTGTCATGCACGACGACGACGACGTACGAGGAGCCCTTGAGCAGCGAGTTCGCCAACCACGGCCTCATCAGCTACGACGCTACGGATGACATGCTGGCGTGCCACGGGACCGGTTCACTACTGCCGACCCTCACCGACCTCGCCGACGCCACCGCCAACCCGGGCGACCGGTGCAGCGCCACGGCGTCGTCCAGCTTCGGTGACGGCGGCGCGAGCAGCCCGCTCCCTTGGCCCGAGTTCTTCACGGATGACCCGTTCATCACTGATTTCCTATGACTTCGTCGTCACAGCATGCCGTACATACTACATGCTGGTATCGTACAAGCTAATATACCGTCTACGTATACACGCTGATGATCGACGTAACGTCTATCTCTGATTTTTGTAATAGACAAATACTTAATTTACGAATAAATGCACGTTTTTCGGTAACGGTGCGTGTGCTCTTCGTCTTTTAGGCTTCATTTACATGGGACAATAGGCAACTGATGACCAAATGCTACCCAGTGTAGTATATCTTCTAATCATAACATTTGCACAACGTATATGCTCCAAATACTTGGGCTCCGTTCCGTGCAACTCATGTAAAGATGGCAACGGGCTCCGAAAACCCATATCCGATGGGTAATTACTCTATTAAGGTACAGATATGAAAAAGTTTTTATACCTGTCCGTGAACTTAATGAGTATGGGTACGAAAAGTTTCATCCGTCCTCGATACCTGTTATATACTTGACATATAAAAAATATATATCACATAGATTATTTTATACTTTTATCTAATATGTCACATTTAATTCAAATTTGTATTAGTTTAACTTATTATACATCAATAAATTGAATACTTATGATAAATATATATTATAAATATATATATAATAATTAATTATAATTATAGTCGCATTTTTAACCGGTACCCGAGACTTGTGAAATACCCATGGCTATGGTTACGGAGAAAAATTCCACCCAATAATTAAATGAGGATAGATATATAAAAGCAAAACCTACCCGTTGCTATCTTTAAACTCATACGGCTCTACCTCATGAATGCAAAAGTACGATTGCAAACTGTAGCACAAAGCTGTTTTCTCTCTCCACCCAAAATGATCTAAGAAATGGAATAAGTGAAGCTGCCTTAGGTGACTCATTCGGCCCATCCAAAAGCCAGAGTGTGTGGGTCGCGCCAAACAGCTTCTTAAGTAGTTCATGAGAATAATAATAAACACAGATCTAGCTTTGCAGCCTTTGTTGTTCGGATGATGAGTTGAAAATGATGCAAAAAAAACCAATCATATATGTGTAGTATATAGATTATCTGAATGCGCAAATGGATTTTTCCTCATCCCTTTTCTGGTTGATTTTTAGCATGACATTGACCGATCAGAGGATGCTGCAGTTGCTCTCTCGGGCCTTATTTGTTGGCGACCAAACCTCCTAACAGCGGGACTACCACTCCCTCATGTTCGACCCGCAGCTTTATATCTGTGTCAAAAAAAGCTTCAGAAAATAACAACAAATACACTGAAACAAATTAATTTTAACGAATGCCGATCGATCCTGATCCGGTTTTCCTGGCGAGCAGGTACGATAAACGAAAATGGCACTTCACGATTTCACACGAACGGCCACGTGGCATCGACGTCGGCCGATCGATTGGATCACGTGGCGCGTATTGTACTATATCTAGCCATGCAGGCATGCAGCGACTTAGGAGTGAAGCTAAGCCGTGCAACCGGAAGGTGGAGTTGGTCGCGGTTGCCAACGAAATTTGGGAAAAGGTAACGTCACAACTGAAAGAGATGCTTGGGTTAGGTTGCGAGAGCCCCAGTGTTATTACTGCCTAACCCCTGTCGCCAAGGGGGTTAACCAAATCTCCCAGCCCACGCAGCTGGGGTGCGGTGGGAGCAATTTTAGACACAGGTCATGTAGCAATAATATGTCTGTATCATGTATGCAACTTTCTTTCTTTGAAAGATGCTCATAAGACCGCAATTTTTCTATAAACAACTCCTATTTTTTACCTAGTATAAACATATAGAGACCGCGGTATAGAATTTCTATGGCACATGTGTGTCATATGATTATTTTCCGAGGGGGGGGGGGGTGTGGTTTGAGATAATCCGCTTTGGTCGCCATGGGGCCTTCAATGAGACTGAAATGTGCATTGGGCTGATGTATACTGAAACGGCCAAGCTGATATGGTTCGTCAGCACAGTGCATGGGGCTCAGGGTGGGCCGGCAGGCAGCCCATTTGGACACCTCTAGTATAAGGTACCGTGGTGTGTCGGGCACAGCAAAAAGCCTGAAGCCCAACATAGCAAAAAATTTCGGCTAGCACAACTACTAAGTGAGACCATCTTTTTTTAAGAGAACTAAGCAAAATCATCTTCAAAACACCATTAGTAAGAGGAGCATCTTCAAAACATCACTATGAAACTAACTTCTTATCACCCACCTAATATTATCTCTCTTTTCCCTTCTTTTCTTTTCTTTTTTCATTATAATAAATACTGTGTAGACGTGACTTAGCCGCTGAAGCGCATGCGGTGCTCGAAGCCGGAGCAGAGTCGGGTAGCCAACCTCGTCGCCAATCCGCCGACGCGCCCCCTGGGCGCCATGTGCTCCCGGATGGCCGGATGACTTTGATCGGTCTTTCGACAAAAAAAAAAAAAGACTTTGATCCGTATTCCCTTGACTCTTGTTTGCAAATACTACGGATCAGTCCAGTTGCCTTTTTGCATTTTGATTACGCATCTTGACAGAAGTTAACTTCATTAATGACAATACAATGTATTTTCAGCTTAGCATGTGTCCGATCGAAGGACGACGACTTATCTTAATTCCCTCGCTTGACTTTCATAGGTCATGTCTCATGGTCTGCGTGCCTTGTATGCTGGGGAAGCCAAATTCTTCCACATGATTTCGCCTATAAATTAGACCATACACGGTGCGCATTTCTCCACAGTTCAAGCTTCCAACTGAATAGACATGGCAATGACCAAAATGAGCCTCAAGTTCATCGTGACGCCTCTAGTTCTTCTTCTAGGGGCGGCTTCCGTTGCCACAGCGGCATCTGGCATCGCCACGTACTACGAGACCTACACTCGTAAATCAACTAACAACTGTTGCTGAAGCCTTAGTTTGGGTCTTGACAAAACACCATGGCCTTAGCGATATGTTTGTTTTCTCTTCTGGCATTGCCACAGCGGCATCTGGCATCGCCACGTACAAGAAGCCATAATTTGTTTTCTCTTCTCACGGCTAGTTCTGTCTTAGGATATGTTAATTCGAGTGCTACTTATTTTCTCAATGATGCTTGTTCATGCATATGCAGCGTCGGCGTGCTACGAGAACGCCAACATGGGCAACATGATCGCGGCGGCGAGCGACTCGTTCTGGAACAACGGCGCCGTGTGCGGCAAGTGCTACCGCGTGCGGTGCACCGGCGCGGCGTACGGCGGGTCCGGCAACCCGTGCACCGGCAACAGCGTCGCCACGAAGATCGTGGACGAGTGCGGCCCAGGGTGCGGGAGCACCATCGACCTCTCCAAGCCGGCCTTCTCCAGGATCGCCAACCTCGACGCGGGCGTGGTCAAGGTCACGTTCAACCCCACGTACGTGCACGCTTTCCTCTTCCGAGATTTTTCTTTCTCGTATTCGCAGTACGTGTGATGTTATCTTACCCACCGTGATGCGGAACGTCTGTGTTCATTTCTGTGTGTTTCAGGAACTGTCCGTAGGACGTTGGAGCTGGAGCGTTCTTGCCGCACGTGCATGGGGAGGGCATGGATATAATTTGCAGGGACTATGAACGCCTGCATCATAATAAGATAACGGTATGTTCAGTATGGACACTAGTATGAAGTCTACGATAATATGATGTTTCGGCAAGGAACGATCCGCCAAATAAAAAGACAATAATACTATTACTGAAACAAAATTCCTAATGCGTGAATGACACTTCGCTCTGATGAAAAGTTCAACGTGGATGTTGTCGGTACATGCAACAATGGCTGGCGTGGATCGGTGCATACTGCCGGCGTATGTTGTACTTAATATTGTTTTAAATTATTGATATAGTTAATTTTTAACATCAATTTTAATTATTTATTTTATTTAAAAAATTATTTTAATGTATAAAATTATTAATGGTGATTTAAATTTTATTAATGATAAATTAAATAGCTACAAAATTTTATATATTTAAATAAATTTTTTAAATAAAAAAATAATCGAAATTAAAATTAAAAATCTATAGTGGTCAATAATTTAAAACCGTAGATTATTCAGCCACGGCGCGCGACCGGCGTGCTTGCGAGCCGCCTGACGGCAAGAGCTACGCGCTGCCCAGCGAGCAACACCAGCACGCCCCGCCTGGTGACTCGCTTGCGCGGTGGCATCCTGGCAACGATTCCAGCCCGAGAACCGCGGTCGTTTTCCTTCTGCGCCCCGCGCCGAGCGACACCGAGAGGACGCAGCAACGCCGCCGCCGCCGACAGTACAGTAGTGGAGGCGAAAACGAAACGCGTGGCTTTGTTCGGGCTTCCGCAAGAAGCGTCAGACTCGTCAGTGCGCGTGGGACGACGCACAAGCATGGTAAATAGCTTCCCCAGCTCTACGTCGACAATTCCTGAAGAATTTGCAGAGACGGGCGAAATGATACAAATCACAGGTTCGGGTATAATTATATCATGGAGCAAGAGGGAACAACGGCGATCAACAGAGCGAGAAGAATTTCACACGGGTTGGTCATAATTTCATTTTCCATCTAATCTGGCTGCCATGCTATCCTTCCCACAAACAGAGAAACGGACATCTGACGATATAAGCTCAAGAGTTAAACAGGGGCGGCTCAGGGCATGGCTATGAGAGCGACGGGCTAGAGCCCAAGCTAGAAAGAGACTCAAAAATTTTATGCACATTACTCTATATACATATAATCAGCGACTACAAAAAATAGGTCTTCTTCAAAATGCAAAAATTTTATAAAAATTATACAAAAATTTTATAGAATTCAATTTAATTTCAAAAAACATATTAATTTTTTTTTAAAAAAAAATTCCTTTGTTTTAAAAGAGCTAAAAGTCTAATTTGACGCAAAGACGAGCTGCCAACATATATTACATACATCTCATTTTTTTCACTCTTTTTAATCCCCGTGCACTCTTCTTAATTCCCTTGCACACATCTAAATAAATTATAAAATAGAATGAAGAGAGTATCTAGTTATCAAGAATGAAATATATCTGTTGCTATATTTTTTTTATTATATACACATATTATGTGAGTATACATTTTAAACACGTTCAGAAACCCTAAAAGCAGCTGCGACTCTGTCAGCACCGTAGCAGTCTCCTCACTTGTGCTACAGTAGTAAAGTATTCAACGGCTGCTGTGGCAGCTGCTGATCCAAACACACCCTAATGAAGAGCCCAACCACTAAGTTCGCCCTAGGGCGTTCGAAAATGTAGAGCCGGCACTGGAGTTAAACAAGGCACATTTACTTCTAGAATCAGACCAGCTTGATTAAACAGATGTTCCCCACCTGAGCTAAGGCATAATTTACAAATCCTAAACTATATTTGAAGATACGATCTAACAAAAAAGAAGCATTCCCATCGCAGCTACAGCTCAAACAGGGCAAAATCGATAGTATAGTGCAAGGAACTGCCAGGATTGCCATGTTGCTCTCTAAAACATCACAGCTTGACAAGTGCAACTGTGCGACAACCACCTTATCCCATGAAAACCAGTGGAACTTACTGACCAGATCCCTTGGCCAAGGATAGCAAATTTTCAAGGTTCACTTGCCAAGGCATTACCATGGAGTGTAAGAAATGAAGGGATTTTGCATTCTTCCTGTTCTCTAATTTCCTACTTTGCCAGACAGCAGGACAGCATACAACCAGCCTCAGCCTCCTCCAAAGACTGACTTGTGCTTAAGTTTTGTGTATTGAACCAGCTCTCACCGTTCTCTTTTCCTCAGACCCACATGCATCAACACTAAATAGTCCACTCAACTCCACGAGATGACAAATAAGCAGCTGCTGCATCTCAAGGGTGCCATGAGCCATTGTTGCGCATATTAGGATGTCTGGATACCTTTTCTTTACATGCTGGGCAAATAAAGCCAAAAGAACTAGTCTGTTGCTCATCTGGGGGACCAAAATGGTGGAACTGGCTGTTGCACCACACACATACACATGTCATCATGTCTCCGGTGATCTTTTGCGAGGACAGTTCCCATCCTACCTGGACTGGAGGACCGTTTCCCATCTGTGGTGCATACCCCAATACTAGGGTTGGCTCGGTTCTGCTCACAAGATTATGCATGGTTGTGTTTCCAAATTCTGACACTTCCGCAGGTAGAAATGAACTAGATCTTGCCATGCTTCCAAACTGTGAGGAGCTGGCAGGAGGTATGTAATTAGGTCTGACCATGCTTCCAAACTGTGAGGACTTGGCATGGGGCACAGAATTAGGTCTGTCCATGCTTCCAAATTGTGAAGAGTCAGGAGGTGGTATGCAATTGGGTCTGGCCATGCTTGCAAACTGGGTGGATTTTTCATGAGGTACAGAATTAGGTGACATACCCCTAAACTGTGAGGATTCAGCAAGAGGTACTGAATTAGGTCTAGCCATGATCCCAAACTGTAACGATATGGGCACAGCATTAGGCCTGTCCAAGCTCCCAAACTGAGAAGACCCAGAAGGAAATGAATCTGGTCCGCTCCCAAACTCTGAGGGTCTGGTGGGTCGAGAATTATTCCTATGCACGCCTGGCAGAGGGGAACCAGAAGTAGTCGGTCGAAGCTCTTCATAACCAGAAAATATCTGTTGCTTATGGGCACCGAATCCAAGTTGCAAATCACACTGTTAAAAAAGTTATCAAATTAATATCACATTGGTATTGAGCATTAACATAAGTCATGAATGTTACCAAGGAAAAAAAAACAGCTCACTCAGGGGCACCAAATTGGTAACAATACTAAAAAATATGTTTAGAGAATGCGCATTAAGATAGTCACGCTAAGATGTTAAAAGAGCGCGACCAGAATACAGTATTTCCATAAATCGTTACCACACTAGTCAAACATCAGATATATGAAAGAACGAACAAGTATGATATGTGTGTATTAAACTGAAATGAAGTTGTATATATTATCTGGAAAAGAAACACATTTCCTATGAACAAGGGAGCATAAAAGTAATATATCAGTGTAGTTTCTGGAATGATGTTAGTGCTTCTGCAGAAAAGAATTGCACTTGTTTTACAAATACCAGTTTCTCACGAAGCAGACAGCAGTGCTATTTGGATTAACAGTGCAATTTTACTCCATGCTTAGGTTGTGGGTTTGGATACTCTAGCACAACACTTTGATAATCCAATAGTTGTATGGGTTCAAGGCCATTCAGTCGAAACTGAATCGATGATGCTTGCTGGGCTCTTTTTAGTTAAATTTGGTTCAATTCCATGGGATAAACGTGTGCACCACTTATGCAGCCTTCTGGAATGATCCGGACTAGGCCTTGGTTTTAACTCTAACAGTTACATCTGCTTGATGGGAGTTGCAAAGTCCAGCTATAGTTTAATCAGCAGTAAATAGCCAGACCATTATAGGAAGTGACACAGGGCATAATTCACAACAATATGCACTTTTGGTCTAGCAAATAGGATAAATGTATCTATTAAAAACAGGCTGTCAAGATCCATCATTTTGCCAATTAATTGGAAAATTGGGTTGGGACATCAACCCTGACACTTGTCCCCAATAAAAAGGATAACTGCAGGGATAGCTGTAGACCTCTAGTTCAATAAAATGAGTTAAAGAATATTTTGTGGGAAAATGAATATCCTGCCAGATTTACCTACTCTCACCGTTCTCAAAATGTTGTTGTTCGGGCATCAATTCTAATTCATTTTTTAACTAAAGTTGTCCTAATGACAAAGGAAGGAGTATAAAATATTCAGTTCAATTAAAGACAATTCATAAATACGCATAGAAGGCTCCACCTACACCCCTAAGAAAAACAAGAAAATCCTGCCATGTATACCTGATCTTGGGTTGTGCTCCCCACTGAAGCATCACCAGCAGAACGAAACATGGAAGACCTGCTACCGACGTTAGCCTGTGTAGACATAGGACCATTGACATTCTGACTGGCACTACCTGCAGCTTGTAGGACACAAGCCGGGGCATGATCATTACAATTATGCATCTCATCCCTAGACTTTTCCATCATCTCACGCATAGAAATATTTAACTCATTGTTGCTGATGTGTCTATTAACAAGAGAATCTCTCATGCAGTTCGCAACACTTCTGTTAACCAACGGACCATTCATTAAGTTGGCATCAGTTCCCTTGGTCAAGCTACTTGCTTTCAGCGTGTTTGATTCAGGTGGTGAATGATGGCTAGAAAAACTGGGTTTCATTTGAGTAAAACTGCGACTGAATTGGGTGAAACCTCTAATATTGTTATCATTATAAGCTTCACCAAATCCAGTGTCGTTACGTGCTCTGTTCTTCGTGTTCCCCATTTGTTCCTTGGTACTGGATGCAACTCTGTTACCACAGTTTTCCGGATGAGCTGAATGGGAAGCAAAACACCCTGCCTCAGTTTCCATAGAAGAGACAGGCCGTGTGCCCATATTAGACTGATATGCTACTGTATTATTCATGCTACCAAGAAAGTTGGCTTTACCACCTCCAGTATTGTTGGCATAACTGGCGTTGAAGCATGTGGAGGGAGCAACAGGAGTTTTGTTTGCAACATCAAGCATCATTCCTTTTCCGTTAGTTGATGCAAAACAGGATGTGAAGGAGGACTGACTAGCTTCATTCAGCGCAGCTGATGGTTCATTGCTGGCACCAGAAACAGGTAAATATGATGTGCCTAAGCATGCACTGAGGTTGACATCTCTTGCCTTCACAGTGTTATTGATCTCACCATGCTTTGAGGCCATGCCATGATCAACAAGCAGGCCCTCATAAGGATTACCACATCCAAAAGTATTAGGTCTAAAAACATGGTGACTTGATGTCTGTTCATTGTAAATAGTCATTTCAGAACCACTGAGATGTTGGTAGTCAGCTTCACCAATATGTTCTAACTCCTGAAGACCAAATGAAATTTGTGCCAAGGAATTGTTATCTACCTTTCCTGAAGTAATCATATTTAAGAATGCTCCAGGAGTCACCCCTTGATATCTAGCATGGGAACCAATGTGGCCAAAATACCGTGATTCCTCTGTGAAGGACTTATGACATACTGGACATTCAAATTTGCCATCCTTTCCTACTATTGGCTCACCAAATTTGCCACCCCTCCGCTTCTTAGCAGTCACTTCGTGATTGTTTTGTGAATGAGAAATCTGATCCTGAAAGTCAAATTGCATGGCATTCATAAGTATTTACTGTGTCTACAATCCGTCCATCCTTATCGTTTAAATCACCAGAATAGGTGGAAAAAGTAATAGGAGTAACTGGCAATACCTTTGGATACCCAAGAAGCGACATGAGGTATGCAGAAACGTTTTTGCAAGTAGCAAATTGACTTCCCTTAGGGCTGCAAAGTAGGATGTGCACATTTAGCTAGGGTGGAATATCAAATAAAAAAACTCATTGCATGGGGTTAAGACAACCACTGGGCATTGCATTAAGAAGACATTCTCACGCAGGTTGGGACAACCCCTGGACCTCTGCCCCACCCTTACAAAGAAGCACCGTAGCCCATGTGAGAATGACTAATGACCTAGGCCGGGTCTTAGACATATGCTTTGGCATGGGGCAGGGGATTTTCTTAACAACAGGGTATAAATCACTCCCACGGGGAGTCGAACCAGGACCTAAGGAGTACTACTAGAATCAGCTAACCAACGGATCATTCACAATATCAAATAATAACGAACACATGGAAAAAAAATTGACCAAGGTGAAAGATATAAATTATCAAAAAAGTAAAAAATAAAAAAAAATCCGCAGAGCAGAACATAAATAACGTATAACATGAAACATATTCCAAATAGAGTAGAAATCACAGGTCAACAATGCTATGGACTTGGACTATCCCACATCACTTCTTAGCAGATAAAATATGTCACTCAAAACACGTAAGTATGCTTAGAAACAACAAATAAATATTAACTGCAATGCATATAAAAAAGGTACATCGAACAACAGTGCGCCTTTCGGTCCCAAGTAAGTTACTGTATGCTAGATATAAAATCCACAGTTACGAACAACAACTAAAAAGGTACATCAAAGATGCAGACTAATAAATTTAAGCAAATGGTATAGCATTCTACGGCCATCCTTGGAAATGCTCAAGTATTTTAGATAGCACTTCAAGCAGAGAGGAGGAAAGTATGGCAAAGAAAAGGCAATACTTTGTGTTTGGTGTTTACCAGTAAACCATGTCATTCAATTTTGTTTTCCACAGGGTCACTTACTAACAGGTAAGGTAAGGTCGTATGTATCAATGAGAACATAGTGGCAGAACAAACTTTTAAGCAAAAAACTCAGGCCCTTAAAATATCACGAACAACAATTATAGCGGCAAAAAATCCTACAGTACAAAACTTGTTGTGTTGAACCCTTAAAATATCACAAACAAGTATCAACAACAAAAAGATTCTACTACCTGATAAGCATCGATCCGGCCATCCAAATCACTGGGGACTACATAGTAAATACCCAAAAAGAGGAACAGATTGTCGAAAAGCGTAAAGAGATTGTGCTTGTAGTGTAGTGGTACGATCTCCAGCAAAGAGGCTACCAACTAGGCCCAAACTGTGGCTCTCAAAAAAAAAAGGGCCCCCACCAAGTTATCTGCTTTCAGCGTGTTATGTTCCTATGCAGCCAGCCTTTCAGGGCCTTTTTTCAACCTTTAATGCGATGCCTTGGATGTCTCTCCCTTGGGTTGAGTTGTTTTTAATGTAAAGCCGAAACTACTATAGGCCTACCCCAGAATGCTGCTATTGCAAAAACACCATCCATCTCACACTCCAGGAAACTAAACATCTAACTAGCATCTCAAGTGTTTTAACAGCGACCTACAAAATCTTTCCCACTCATGGAGGTGGAGCAGACATCCCAGAGGATGCGAAAGAACAAGCAATATTGTCCTAACTAATCATTCAAAATAGAAGCATCCATAACTAATGCTGATTAAACCCACAGGCCAGACAGCAACTATAGTGAACAATACCATAGCGACACAAAGACAAAATTTAGGACTCATATTTTGTATAACACACTTTACATTATTAAAGCATTTGTAAACAATTGAATATCATAGCGAGTACTAGCTTTATGCACTAATATAGGACCATGTTCCGTTCCAGCGACTGATACCACTCCAATCAACATACAAATATTTGGAGCAAAAGAACAAAATGATAAAGTGGCAAACCTCACGTAGCTGAAGCAGTGCACCCAAGCTGTGCGATCCTTCCGCTTGAGCCCGAGTAGCAGCTTCCACCCACGGGGGAGGTAATCCCCGAAGAACGACGCATCGACAAACCTCCTCCGCTCCTTCCTGCTCGCCCATTTCCCAGCCAGGCTAGCAATGAACCCCAATAACTCGGTCTCTGACACCAGCCCCGCCGTCCGCCTCCGCAGCTCCGCATCGTAAGGATCCTCCATCCCCGCAAGCCTAACCAGGTCAACGGAGAATCCCTTGAAATTGATTATCTCCCGGTCTGGGTCAGGTGGTGGCGACCGTGGCGGCGAAGGCGAGGTCACGGTGAGGGCTAGGGTTTGGGGCTCCGGCGGGGGCGGAGTTGAGGGATCGTCGGGGACGAAGAGACGGCGGACGTGGTAGGCGAAGAGACCGCTGTCGGGATCGTTGCGCACGGAGGACGGCGTGGCGAAGCGAGCAGAAGCGGAGCGGGCGATCTGGGAGGAGGACGTGGCGGCGAGGCGGAGGCGGGAGAACGTCTGCTTGCGGGAGCCCGCGCTCTCGTTGGAGACAGCGCGGTCGATCTTCAGCGGCGGGAGCGGGTAGGCGTCGGGGATGCTCTCCGGGGCGACGGCGTGCGCGGACGCGGCGGCGAACGCGTCCAGGTCCGTCTGCGAGAGCGCGTGGAGGTCCACCACGGGGAGCAGCTCCGTCGCCATTTCCTGCTGCTCCGCCGGGCAGCAGGCGCGGAGAGTCTAGCGCGGTGGAGACGACGCGGCCAAGGCCGGCGGCGGGGACCGATCCGAGCGCCCCGCTAGCCGAGTAGACTACTGCGCAGGCTAGCAGCAGAGCGGGTTGGTGGTCGTCGGCGCGTCGCGAAAGCGGAGGAGCGGAAGAATTTTTTTCCGGGGTGTCGTTGCGCGGACGGATTGCGAGCGGAAGCGAGGCGGGGCCGCGTGGGCCGTCAGGCTCTTGAAATGGAGGCTTGCGGGTTTCGTCTTTTGTCTGCTCTGTGAAATTACGTGGTTCCTTATTCCGTGGCCGAAATTAAGTGCAATATGCGGGCTTTCAAAATTGGGCTGACCTGGAATGGGCTGATATGCTACCTCGCTGGAGGTGTCGAACACGGTAAACCGCGGGACCAGAACCCCTCTCTTAGGGGGCTCTTTAATTGTTGTCGCCGTTAGGATTTTTTACTCTTCTATTTTCCAGAGCATGCAGTAAGTGAACCAGAATAGAAAAATATTTTAAGTGGTTTTGATTCAAAATTTTTCTGAAAATATAGTTTAATTTTGATTTAAGTGATTCGCTTTAGATTTGAAACATTTCAGATAGCGAAACACACCTAAGTCACTTGACGAAACAGTTCTCAAACATGGCATCTTAACAGCAATGCTCGTATGCAAACTCAGAGATCTCTAATCCAGCAGTGAAAAGTACTAACAGCGTTTACAGTGGATCGGGCGAAAGCTGTAATACCGTGAACGCACATGGTGCAAACAATAATCCAGGACCACGAACACATGCACTAATGCTACGCGACATGTACAAGGAACAAAACCTCTAGGCTTAGATGGCCGATAGTACTATAGATTCTAAAAACAATGGCTTAAAACAAACGAAAGGAAAGGAATCGAGATGAACTACCCCCGCGTCGTCCGTAGTACTACCTCGTGGGAAAAACCTTCAAATCTGGCTACCGTCTCTATTCGGGTCCCCTGCGAGTCCCGACTCCCGACACCGGAGCTGAGCTCATCAGAAAACGCAGCACGCACCGGCCGGCTGGGCCACCGATGACAAACGCGCTCGCGACGCGGCTCGATCGTCCGCGGCGGCCAGGGAATCAACCGATGCAAAAACGCCGTCCGGCGCGGCTGGTCGTCACTTGTCAGGGCTCGAACAGGCGGTCGCGGCACTGGCACTTCCACCCGACCGGCTTGTAGTTGGAGAGCGCCGCCAGGAGCGGCACCGCGCGGGCCC